>JABXWE010005144.1:0-72763 GCA_014611495.1 Limonius californicus
TAAAAATCACTACTGGAGTTGGAATTACCCCAGATAGGCAAAATTCTTAGTTAGGGTGTACAATGGGCCAAATGTGGCCTAAGTGCATAGAGATGCTTGGAAAACCGCGTCCTAGATCTCGCTCTTTCAAAGCAAGCAAGCAAGCAAGTAAAAAATACAGTCATCTAATATAATGTTTATTTATTTCTAAGGTTTAAATACTCTTCTAAAGTATAGAAGGCATTTTCCGTTAAAAAAGTTTTGAACTGTCCATCAAACGTCTTTTCATTTATGATATTTTTAAGATTTCTAGGCAGTTTATTATACAGAGAAGTACAGTAGTATCTTGGAGACTTTTTGTATAAGCTTAAGTTATAGAAACCTATCTGAAGGTTATTACAGGATCTGGTGCTGTAATTGTGATTATCATTTACAAGAGGGAAGTTCTTAGGGTTCTTTCTTACATACAGGACGCACTTTTGTATAAATATGGATGTTAACGTTAGTAGGTATACGATTATTCTGAAAAATTGGTCGGCAATGTTCTCTTGGTGAAAGGTCGAACATCATTCGAATTATTCTTTTTTGAAATATAAACACTCTACCTACGTCTACGGAAATGAAAACAAACAATTGCTTGATTGAGGAGCACTGCAAATAACGCATTTTCGCACCATTTTAGATTAAAATTAAAAATTTAAATAACACAAAACGTTTCCACATTTGCAGGTTATGCGCTGTTCTTGTGACTTTTCTCACTGACAGTTTAATTTGTGTAATTCGCGCAATACGTCAACTGGGCGAGCGCCAATATTGAAAAGGGTACAAGTGAAACAACATTATTGGATGTTATGCAACGGCAAAAGAGACAGATAAAAAAAGTTTGTTGGGATCCTTACAACAGTGACGTACCTAGTTTCTTATGGAGTAGTATTATCCATGTAAATGTGTATGATCTAAGCAAATATGGCCTAAATGTATAGAGATGCTTGGGAAACCGCGACCTAGATCTCGCTCAATAAAAAAAAAACAAACAAACAACGATATTGTCCAAATTTTCACAAAATAAGTATTTTTTTATGGTGTTTACACATAGGGAGTACTGCTTACTACAGTCTGTTCAAAAATAATTTTTCTAATATTTTCACATAAGATGGAAAGAACCGAAAGTGATGAATATTAATTTACTGTAGGTCTGTTCATTCAAACCTTGATAAACTCGACGTTTGGTGTCAATTTAGCGAAGACTAAAAGTATATATTACTTTCTTCTAATTTTTGTTATATTTTTGAAATGCAGATGGTATCAGCAACACGATTTTGCACGTTGTTTTGGATGTGAACCTCCAAAAGTATCTAGTGAAGAAGAAGATGCTGCGCTGGTAAATTATTTTACGCAAGGACCCTTTTCCACAGCAGTGATAGCGCAAACAAATTTTCCAGGTTTGGTTAACCGTTAACATTGCACGTAGACGTGAAGACAAGCTGGTTTAATTAATAACGCAGCTGCAAGAAAACAATTTTTAACTGAAGAGGATAAAGAAATTAGAGTAGGATTTGCACCCAATATCTACGGGTATATAGACCCAGAAATCAACTGGTTGATGAAAGATATGTTCATAGATTCAATAACAGTGGTCGGTTTTCACTTTTCAGTTAACGTATGGGTGCAGCAGGTCGAGGGACTTGCTTCAATACAGAAACTCGTGTAACAGGAGAGACTTACCGGAATATTTCGAATGCCGTTATGTTACCAACCGTTATTCAAAGAGTTCCGGAAAACAATTTCTTTTTTCAATTGGATAATTCCCCTGTTGAAACATCCAGAATTGTTAAAAATTGGATTCAAGAGAGCGGGGTATTATTTATTAATATATCTTCAAAAAGTCCCGATTTGAATCAAATTGAAAACATATGGGCCTTTGTTTTAGAAATAATTCATTCTCGGCAGATTAGAAGATTCCAAATGCCGTTAGAAAAAAAAGGAGCTGCTACAAAATATTGCTGATTTAATTACATTTATATTTTATATTGAGTTTATAGTTCTGTTAAATATATTTTACATTTAATTTTAACGTTTCCACTATTTTAATAAAAGTATATAAATAATTAAAATGAAATTAATTTGACAATGTTGACCTTCATAATGAGCGTCTCTGAATTTGTGACACTTTTTTAAGTCAGTTTGCCTAGAAAGACATAATTACAATGTTTAAAATCGATAAAACACGAGCGCTAGATTAATGTTGGTGTTTCCATTTTTTTCTCCGAAATTGTACTTTGAAGTTTAGTCAATTGGACAGTTATAAAGGGCGTGCAAAAACTAATTAAAGACGACGTGATCCGCAAGTATTATCATCATATTATTTTAACGAAACGTTTTTCAAAAAGATGCTGACATAAAGTTTTCTGTCTTTAAATATGTTCTTCAAATTTTACATTCAAATGTTCCGCGTTTTACAAAGTCACTCAGTTCGGGACATTCGGACCACTTCGGACGTTTCGGTTTCCCGAAGCTGAATTGCGCGCGTAAACAACAAACAGGTGTTGTTGTACTTAACCTTAAAGTGCGTGTCCGCAGTTTTTATGTGTAACGTTCTCTAAATAAATTTAAGTTACATTTAATTTTGTAAAATATGTTATGAAAAATATGAAAACTTTTGGGTGCAACACGTTTTAACCTGTGTTTGGAAGTGAAACTAATAAATCGTATCGTAACCTCACTTGTTGATATACTGTAAAAGTTTCCGCATTAATCAAACTTAAAAAGAATCAACTTCGGTCATTAATTTGTATTTAAAGTTTGGTAGTTAAGAGTTTCTAAACTTTTAATTCGTGTAGTGTAGCGCAGAAGGAGGAAAGTAATAGGAAATGTCTTCTTCGTTGTCTGCAGAGTTGGCTGCTACTTGCAATGCTTTGGGTTATTTTGATGCCAAAACTAATAAGTATTACGCAGATTCTAATACTCTAGAAACAGTCAAGGATTTAATTCGTTACCTGAGAAGAGACGATGAAAGTCATGACATTCGCAGGCATCTTGGGGAGACACAAGTTTTACAAACAGATTTGCTTCCTTTGCTCAAGAGCTATTGGGAGGAAACGGATTTGTTTGATGTTTTGCTCAGGTTTGTAATTAGATAGTGGTTGCTTTGTATTTTGTGTCGCTTTCCAGGGAGCAAAGAGTTAGTTTACATAGTTGCCCCTTGTTTGCTCATACTTCGGCTAGTAATTGATTTTATAAGTACATGCCACTGTTTTGATAGACTTAAGAAAATTGTTACTGTAAACTATAGATTTAAATGGACCTATTATAGGAACTAATCTGAATTTTTATAATGGTGGAAAGTAGGTACACTTTAAAGAACTTTTTACTAGAGTTATTTCCTGTTGTTGGCAGTAAGAAAATATTTGTAGCATTTAGACAGCTGTGTAAACTTTAAATAACTTGAAGTAAACACAATGTTAAATTTGGAAATTTCTGTTTTTTAGACATGTCAGGCATTGCTAGATAGTCTTAAGAGAATTTGTGGAATTGCTGTAAAATGTAGGGAGTTTGGTAGGTATTTTCTTCGCGAATTCTTGGCCTTTTGGGGTTATAGTTGTTAAAAATATCTACAGGAACTGTAAGAATTGTGGGAATTATGTGTTTGTGTACCTATAGTAGTAATATAATTGGGATTTGTAGGAATATTTTATTAATTCTTGTAATGTATTTGATGGATTGTCACGAGTTTCGAGATGTGTACCTCTCAATTTATTGCTTTTGTCGAAGTAGAACTACACCTAAAATCGCCAACCATATATGTAACTTTTAGATGTAATTAGATCAACTCAGTTTGCATAATAGCTTTTATATATTTATTTAATAAACATAGATTGTATGTAAGGCTACATACAAAACAAAATAATTTTAACATGTTTTGTTGGCTTTTTCATGTTGAAACTTACTAAAATTATACCATGAAGCAAGAAGCAATTAACAAATTGTAGAAATGGTTTCGAAGCTTTGGGAATGTACTGTAATTATAAGAATTGTCTGAAGTCTTAAAAATATCTCAATGTTGAAATTTGCTTTGCGGGATATTTAGGAAATGGTTTGAAATTATGAAATTTGTTAGGAGATTCTGAAAGTAGTTGATAAAGGGCGGTACTTATATGGAAATTGTTGATATTGTATAAAAAAACTGCAGAAATGGTCGAGTCATTTAGAATTTCATTATGAGTATGTAAAGATTGAAGAGTGCTGACAGTTTGTGTATGCAATGTGGATATTTATACGATTGTTGAGAACTACCATATCAATCCCCTGTGTTAATGTTTACAAGTTTTGAGAATTACTTTGGAATTCTGAAAACTATTGAGAAAGCACTGGCAAAAAATAGGGAACTAATCTCTTTTTGACGAAATTATAAGGTATTTCAAAAATTTGTTAATTATTTGTTGCCCTACTTCGTTGAAATTCATATTTATATTTTAATAATTAAAATAATAAGCAATTTCAACACGCATTTATTTTTATTTTTGCTATACGCATTTCGACATGTAAAATGTCATTTTCAAAAGCATTTGATATTGTAAACACTTGTAGCTAGGGCAACAGCACACTGGATCTTGATTTCGGACTTTACTCAGGTCTTTTGAAAATGACATTTTGTATGTTGAAATACGTATAAAGTAAAAATAAAAATAAATACCTGTTTAAATTGTCTATTATTACATATTATTAAAATATTTCAAAAATGTCTTTTGCCTGACCATGTTACGCCATTTTAGGTACATTTTAAGGTGTAACTAGTTTTTGTTTTATCTTTTTGTTGTGTCATTCCCATTTTCATTAATATATATGTATATACATTTAGTATTTTGGTTGGTAAAGAATTGAACAGCAATAGGTATATCATATTTTGTATAAAAAATTGTGTATTCTTAAAAATTGAGGAATTGAGCTACTATAAGCATTAAGGAGGGTAAGTACCACTAAGAAGCAAAGCACTCTTTACACTAGGAAACGGTAAAGCCGATAACAAATTACGAGTGCCCTCTTTAGGACTAATGCGATGAACTGCCATAACAATGGGGGAGAATAAGAAAAGTACATTTGTTATCGTCTTAGTTAATGGAATTATTGTGAAACAAAATTCTAGCGGTTATGAGTACTAAATTTCAATAATTATATGGTATTAACACAATTACCTCATTTTAGTAGAGCACCTCGAAAGTTTCCCGATAAGTGTTGTGTCATTTATAAATCAACTTAATTTGTTAATACAAAAATGGTAGGGTGATGGTAGAAATGTTGTTTTTTATTTTCTAAACAAATCGAGGAGAAGTAAATTTATCGCTTTAAACATTTTAAGGTTATGTTGTATCTCAAATTATTGAAAATATAAACAACTGTAAAACATGTAAAAATGTTTTTAAATTGTCCAAAATGGTCTGGTTTTAAAATATATAATTATTTCATTAGTTCATCAATTAAATCATTTTAACGAGCTTAGTTCCCTGCTTTCGCTGGGCCCTGTATATTTAAAATATTTTGATTACTTTCGCTCTAACATGTCTCTGAACCTTATCAAATTTACGGAATAATTTAAAAGTAATTACTCACAAAAAATCTAATACCTGGAGTCATCTTCAACTAGTAATTCACTTTGATTTAGTTTATCTCAAAATACATAGATAATTTAAACTTAACCCAATTTCAAACTTTCCCCTCTTGGAGTAATTACAGCCTAGGGCGGTTTTCGTAATAAATTTTTAATCGGTGCGCTTCACCCGCAGGTAGATGTTTTGTTCTTCCAGGTCATTGCGTCACGCAATTTAACACAAACTTGAACCCTTCTAGCTCATACTGTTAAAAATTTCAAAGATGCTTCTTTTGTTTCAAGACTGCTTGTCAATCTCACCAGTCCCGCTTTGATGTTGTGGCAAGAGGAGGTGCCGACGGAAAAAACAGCAAGAAACCATTATTTGCAAATTGAGGACCATTTGCAGAAATACAAGCAGGCATTTGCCGACGAAGCCGTTTGGGCCGTTCTTAGTACAAGACTTAGTAACATTCTGGAGACGGTAAGTGCAATTTTTATTTATTTTCTGTTTAACAGCCGTCTAAGAAGAAGAAATTTAGATTGTAACCGACGCCAGGCACTTTGAATGTTTAATGAACGCTAATTCAGTCTGAGAAATGCCCTAAAATTCGCGAAAAGTTTGTTAGCGAACGTCCAATTAGTCTTGAGAATAATGTCTGCAATCTTGTGTGAAAAGTCTCTTATCTATGCAGTGGTGGTGGTGTAATTGGGTCACTTTGCCCAACTCTTATTCCATGTATGCAATACGTGGTGTTATTAAGTTGTCCGTTATATTCTGGCCCTCATTCAGGAGTTGTTGGGAAATGTAGCCATTTGGAACGCGAAACGAAGGACTTCTGCACATTGCGCTTGAGAGTGGTTGGAGAGCTTCTCACAAGTATAATTTAATGTCGTAGATGGGGATTGGGTTTGTTTGTTTGAAAGGCACAATGCGATCTTTTAGTTTTTGTTTTATTTTTACATTCTTGTCTAATGCAAGAATAATATACTAGCTAATTAAAATATAAAATATTTTGTTATTCAACTACAATACAGTGCAAACAAAGCTTGTGTATTCAGAGCTACTTTTGGAGTTAGCTTTCGGATTAGCCAAACGGTTGCATTATTTGTAAAGAACATCATAAACGCAGAAAGTAACAGAGTTCCTTCTTCCGATGCAAGCTGTGAAGTTTTACAACTAGATGGAGGAGCATTCTCACAATTTAGCCCCTTGGCATTCAGCATATTTTTCGCCTACTTATCATAGCTCGTGCTAATTGTAAGGCAATAAATATATACCTAAAGAGTTCTTTTAATTTCTAGAGGAAATTTTTAGTTCTCGCCAGTTTATGTTTAGTCACAGCAATATTACTTCGGGTTATTTCAAACATAAAGTTTATAAAAGTCGGATACATATATTTACCACAAATATTATGCTATATTCTTAAGAACTGTATCCATAAGATACATCGAAGTGCTGGGGATGTTGAGACCTGAACACTTTGCCCAAAGTCTATAACACCCCACGCTATATTCTGTCCACTACGCCCAACGTTACTAGAAAGACACAACGCCCTACACGACCACATCGCCCAATTCGGAATATGACCATATAGCCCAAAATGTCCACAATGCCCAACGTTAGGACGGGACAGAATGCCCAACTTGACCACATCGGCCAATTCGAACTTACCATTATTCTAAAATTTAACGATTTTTGGGGGACACAACGCCCAAAGCGGACACATCACCCAGTAATTCCAGAGAAGGTTTTGAGCATGAAGATCCCACGGTTGCAACCGAATTGGGAAATTATGTGTGGTGGGTTGCAGACAAGATTTTTATAAATCTGCATATACTACTTAGGTTTCGAGCCCAAGCCAAAATCGATGTTTTACCCAGAAAGTGAGCGCTCTATCAACTGAGCTACCACACCCGTTAGAGAGAGATATTATTAGAAGAGATATTTTAAAAATAAAATTAATGGATTGTAAACATAAAGACCACTGAAAATATTATTTTAATAAAAATGTTTTAAAATAAAATTACCAAAACATTAGATATTTTAGACAAAATTGCTGAGGTTAAAGAATATAGAATTACGATTTTGAAGAATCCTTTCCGTAAAATGTTTGAAATATCCGAAGTATATTGAGCTATTTTCAAGAAGGAATTGGCTTTTACTCCAAAATAATCGTAAACAGAATTTTTGGGGTTGAAAGTAAAATCTTCATAGTGATAAAACTATGCTGAAATTTTCGAGGTATTTTGAAGGCAGAATTGCTGTGGTTAGCAGTGAAAATACGATTATTGGGAATGTGTTTCGGTAAAGATGTACCCATACAACACTTTTGTTTAAATTGTTTTAAATTCGTGTAATAATTTTGCAACTTTTAATGAAGGTACCAAATTCAAGCGGCTATTTTATTTAGATGACATTTTTGATGAAATTCCTTTAAAAGCAAATCATAATCCATCTAATTATGCGAAACTTCTAAAACTGCCTTTTTTATTAAAAATATAATGTATACGTTCTGTATAGTTGCGGTAGTTGATTAGTGCTTTTGTATGTTATCACAGCTTTGCAACAGTTTTGGCTCGGACAGAAGTAGTCGTGTTATACATTACTTCCCTTGAAAAACATGAAATATTAGAACTGCATGCCAGAAATAAATTATTAATCCCGTTTCATTCGAAACCTTTCTCTAGTTTGAATGAACTTCCATTTGTGATTGCTAATTAGCTTTAAAATTTAAAATAAGGCTGCTTTCAGGTCTTAATTAATAATTTACCGAGGGAGAAAAGCATGTCTAAGTGGTTTTTTAATCAAGGTCTTTGATATTTTTAAAAGCATTAAACTACTAAATCTTAGCATACCTTATTAAATTTTCCAGACCACGGGAATTCGCTTATTGCAGGACGTTAATGAGAGGGTCCCTCTTTTAAATTAATTTTTAAATTTTGTCGTAATGTCGACGCCGTTGCGACTGCTGCTGTATTCTCACGCATTTGCAGGATTTTTCCGAAAGAGGAGAAGAGAACAGTTTAATTATCGAGAGAATTTTGATTCTTATCCGAAATGTCCTTTACGTTCCTGCGAATCCCGACGCGGAAAAGCGTCCCGATAACGACGCCAGCGTGCACGATCAAGTAAGGCTATTTTTGCCCTGGAAATTTCAGTTAGAAGCAGCGTGTAAGGGTTAACCCGGCCAATTGTTGCTTAGCCGTACGATTTTATACGGTTCAAAACTAAAATTGTGTGCTTGAACCTTTGTATTCGAATTTTCATGCTGGGACTGGGTAATTCCCCGTTTTATTATTTAACCTTTGTCTTTCCTAATCCTTTTATAATTTGCAAGAGGTAGAAAGTTACGGGATAATAGTACACGCTGTTTTTAACGCGGGTTTCCTGGCGTGCCTTTGAAATAGTTATTATCCCGTCCGTAGGTACTCTGGGCTCTTCACCAATCGGGAATGCTTGATATTATTTTATTCATCACCAGTTCAACTACCGAACAAGCTTACTACATGCACGCCCTGGAAATTTTGTCTTTCATGTTGAGAGAACAATCTGCCACGGAATTAGCAAACGCTGAGCTGCAAAGAAGCCAGACTGAAAAGATGCGAGATGAAGCTGAACTTCTGGCCGTTAGACATCGTGAAACTAACCAGAAACAACAGAAAATTAAGATGTATAATGGAGCTAGGTAATTGGAAATTAGATGTGTTAAATTTCAAACTTTCGTTTTAATGAAATTACGAGGTTTGCCACGCAGCTTTTAAATCGATTTCGCGAAGGAAGTTTAATTATGTTATCTCTAATTGCCGATTTGTTCACATTTGTGCTTACTCCCGCTGTTAAAAACAGAATTTGTTCGTAACGAAATAAGTTCTGTTGTGAATGCGGAGGAAAATTATAAATTTAGAGTATTGGTTTCCCACGAAAACGGAGTTTACTGACAGCAGTAGTCATGATGGTAACTGTAAACGATCATTATTGCGAAATCTGTCATTTATAAAATGCATCCTTTATTTTTTTGTAACTGTTAAAAATGTAGTTTTCATTCGCGATTGCCGAAAATTTGAAACAAACGACAAAGACGAAAATTGTTCAAAATGAAGTATTGAAACGATTTTCTTAATGCACATACCAGGTCTCTTTTTGAAAACTCTGAATACTTTGGGAATGGGTAACTCCCAGCCTCCACATTTTAAAAATAATAAAATATACGCATTCTGATTCATCAAATTAAAGCCTGTTTATGACTTGTAGATAGTAAAAACCAATTTAACGCATTTTGTATGAAAAACAAATCCGGCACGAAAATTAAACTGATTTCCGTCTTGTTATGTGATTTTTATCTAAGAAAAAACGAGCTAATGAAAGGCTTTACACGCCAACAAATATTCTAAATGCAAAATTAGCTTGTAAATGGTAGTATAATCTATTGATATACTTTCTGCATATTTTCGCGAACGTCTTGTTGTCAGTTATCTGTGGTTCCCGGAATTTCGCAGATCCATATTCTTTCTTTGACTAAGATATTATTGACGTGATAGGTACATTTTATGACTTCTATACTAGTAAGACATGCAGTTTTTACTTGTACTTATTTGCAACCTACACGCAAAGAAAACATTATAAACGCAGAATGTGATTTATAAGTTCAGATATCACCAATACACCCGCCTTAAAAGTTACTGCTACTATAGTTGACAATTCTAATCCAATATTGTAGCCCCTTTTACACCCTACAATTTCGCGTTTGCCTTGGTTCAGTATCGTGTTTCATTATCCAGACATTTAGGGTGAATGTTTTTAAAAAGTACACGCAATATATTTGTTCAGCCTTTTTTTGGTGCTTTCTATGCAAAAGGAATATTTCGTTAAGCTTAATATTAATTGCATTTAGTATTTTTATGTTGCACATATCTTTTTTTCATGATTAGTTTTTATTAGGTTGTACATTCTGAATTGATTTCGTAGTACATCCAGTGCTTGAAAGCATTATTGTTAAACTGTTTTTGTTATTACTATAATTCCAAGTTTTTGTATGCTATAGTAGCACCACAACAGTAAAACAGATCTCAGCGAAATTAATGACATGTGGTGATGTGGTGAGCATCACACATTAGAGAACCGCATTAGTACCCCTTATTCATTCGAATGCAGGTACCCAATTATTTAAAGCGACTGGGTAGGCTGCCCGCCAGGCATCGAGTCGGGGGGTTTGAACTCCCGACCTTCCGCACCGAAGCCCAGTGCTCTAACCACTGGACCACACAAGCTCTATATGTTACTTATAATCAAGGCACGGACTTGTATGCACAAAAAAGTGTTAAAATATGCGCATATATATGCTCAAATTACATGCCAAATATGCAGTGGTTTTCATGAAATATGCTTTAAAATATGCAAATTATTGACCTTTATTATTTTATGTACATATTTAAAACAAAAATTTTTGTATAAAACAAATTTATTTATTCTAATTGTTAACACATTATTAAATACAAATAGCAAAAGGAAACCTAATTGACACTAAATTACTTATATCTTTATAGAACTAATGGTAATTTTAGAGAAAAATAATAAAATAAATCTTAACTACCTATTTTCATACAACAGTGTTAAGCGAACTAGTTCTTTCAAATATCTTTATTATTCCTTACATTAGTGTAGAAATTAACAACTAGATGTTTTTCTAAATTAGTTACTAGAAATGATTGTCTTTTGTCATCTAATAAGTGTTTGTATGTCGAGAAGGTTCTTTCTACATCAACTGATGTAATAAACAATTCAAAAACTGAGAGCACTGAAAACGTCAACACCGTACAACGCACGTAATTAAAAATAAGCAACAGACAAGGGCACCTTCCGTTTAAAAGTTCAGCTCGAAAGTAAAACAAAAACTAACTATAACAGCGGCCAAAAACATGAAAATCCCACGGTATCAGTGATTTTTAGTCACTTTTTGGAAAGTGAAAGTTCTGTATGCCTATCACAGCCGTTCCAGATAAAGAGATAAATTTTAAGCTGGAATTAGACGCCTGAGAAATGGGCAGTTTTTAAAAGTACATAAATATTTGTAGGTAAATACCTCATTTTAGAAATTCCCAACAAAAATAGACATTTACCAGAGAATTATAGTTTCTCCGAAATTTAGACAGTCGCTCATTTTTCTACATTTCTCGTATTTTAATGAAACTGTGTAGCTGCATTTATCCCTAACCAAATGTATACAGAAATATGCTTTAATATGCTCTTGAAAGAAATTTATGCACGAAATGCTTAAAATATGCAAAATATGCAAAAAAAAATTGATTCCATTTAAGTCTGGTTTATTAGATACGCGTAAATACAAAAGCTCACTTAGCACATATTATTAGTATAGGATATGCATTTGCATGAAATCCGTGCCTTGCTTATAATTATTAATCACTAGGAAACATGTATGATAAAATATTAAAGATTATTTCAAAATTTCTTAAATAATCTTAGCAATTTTTATACGGTAATGCTAAGATGTGTTTAATATTTCTTAACAATTTCTTAATAATTCCCACATAATCTTCTCAATTATCATGCCATAGGAAAAACTTATATTCCATTGTTCAATAATTATTTAAATATTTATTATATAACCGCAGTTGTTAAAAAGAAATTATTATTCTTAAAAATGTCGTAAACTTAAAATAATTCTTCCGCAACGATTACTGTATTTGTTAAATAATTGTCATAACTTGCCATTGTATTCAGCAGTTCTTAAGCCATTTTATTTTGTAAAACAATTCTTAAAAATTCCAAATTTCTTGACAAACGTCCGACCCCATACCATTCCGTGAACAGAAGATAAATCGCAAAATATTCAAACATTTGTAGTCTCCTTACACAATTCATAAACGTTTCAATACTTATTTCTTAACAATGTCGCATTGCTTTTACAACTCAATACAATTCTCCTCCAATAATTTTCATTATTGCGCAAAATGTTGATATCGCCGTATATATCGATCTACTTGTAATCCGAAATTCTCATAATTCTCAAGGTTTTGCACAATCTTCAGCCCAACTATTCCTTTAATTTTCGAATAATTTCTACATTCTTACAAAATGTTCTATGGGTATTAAATAATTCTTACATAATTGTCATTTTCTATACATGTCACGATCGAAACTCCATATTCCCAAATAATTCACTTTTCGAATTTGTGTAATAATTTCCATAATATCTGTAATTTTAAAATGTTGCCTCATCTCTATTGGAGGGGAGAACGGTAAGGGACAACTGGGAGCAGCCAACTGGGCGCCGCCGACTGGGCGCCTGCCCACTGGGCGCCAAGCCAACTGGGCGCCAAGTTATACCCAGGCATAACGCTACACAAAATTTTACCATGAATTTTTACTAAATCCTCAGCAGGATATTATTATTTTGACAAACGCTAGAAAACTTTCTGCTTACAACAAGCAATTTACAAATTTCTAAGAATTTCGCAATGGTGCCTCATAGTACAGGCGGTTAGGTTAGGTTAGGTTAGGTTAGGTCAGGTTACTAAATTTTATTCGGGCTGTTGGCCACACTATTCGCACAATTAACTTTAAGTTAAGAATGTAAATATAAATTTGTTAATTTAATAAATAAAGTTTGTCAAAATCACACAATGTTAATTATTACATATAAAGAGGCAGAGAAAAAGAAATATAGCATTAAGCAAAATAATAGAAGTCTGATTTATGTCTGTGTTTTGCAGAACAGAAACTTTCAAAATTTCGATTTTATTTCCCTGGATTTTTTCCTGTGGATTTATTTTAGTATTGTTTTTCTTAGGGTGTGGCTTTATTCCTTTTTAATTTAAATATTAGCTTTGGGCTGGCGCCGAGTTGGCTTGGCGCCGAGTTGGCGGGCGCCGAGTTGGCGGGCACCCTGTTGGCTTGGCGCCCAGTTGGCTTGGCGCCGAGTTGGCCGGCGCGCAGTCGGCGGCGCCGAGTTGGCCGGCGCGCAGTCGGCGGCGCCCAGTTGTACCAGACCCAGGGGAGAACCGGTGTGTCGCTTTCTGCATATTTTTTCAAAATTCCTAAGGGATACCTATAAAATTCCTATTGTTATCAAAACATTCTCATGCATTATAAATAGTTTTTAAACGGTTTCCAAAAATTCAATACAATTTCCAGTTAATATTCACGATATTAATTTCTCAGTATTTGGAAAGTACTTTGAATTTCTTAAACAAATTTTAAAATCTCTTTCTCGCATTTTAATGTAAATATTAGAATTCGCATAATTCGTGAATAATTGCAGCATTAGATAAATCCCAAATTTGCTAGTGTATTTCTAAATAATTCCTCGTATTGTTAAGAAGTATGTCCTGTAGTCTACATAATTTGATACATAATTCCTATGATCTTCGCATTCTTCAAAATTTTCTTATAAATTACTACTTAATTTCTAGAAGATAAATATTGATAATTACTTCGAATTTTTTAAACAAATAACTTGTTCCTATTTTTCTATGTTCTAGGTTTTTATTTAAGTCTTTTTAGGATTAGGATAACAATTTTCGTAATTTCAAAGTATTTGCACAATTTCCAAGCAAATCTGCATATATGGAAGATACGTTTTGCTACATTTAGAACAATTTTTCATATTTCCTGAAGGTTTTTCCTGTAAGAATCCTGCTATTAATAAATTAAAAATGACTGTTGTCAAGGAATTCCCATTTATTCTGAAGAATTTACATAATTTCAATGGTATTTCTACAATTATTAAATAATTGCTATGTAGCATCCAGAAAGAAGTCTGAAGTATTCCAGGATGTTGTACTAAAATTGATTTGAAGGGGAGTAAAATGACTTCTTATATTTCTTAAATTTTTGGTGGCTTATTTGCCGTTTTTTATATATGTATGTACTTTTCTCTTTCTGGACAAGCAACCGTAACGTTCAAAGTGTACGTATTTCAGATATAAAAAGCTGCGTTGTAAATGCCGTAAGCGTAACGAACCAAAAAATTATTTCTTTCATGTTTGTTAATATTTAATTTGGCCTTTTAGGCATTCCCGTTTCGGTGGAACTTTCGTGGTGAAATCAATGAAATCAATTAGCGATAACGAGCTTATTTATCACAAACCTTTAAACAGGCTCGATGCGCTAAACTTTGATCTAGAGAAAAAGAAGCCGAAAACTCCCAAAAATCGTTTGCCCATGCAGAGCTCGACATCAGAGAGACGGTCTGCTTTCAGCATTAGATTATTTTTAAAAGAGTTTTGCATAGAGTTTTTAAACGGGGCTTATAATACACTTATGTACCATGTTAAGGATAATTTAGTTAGAGCCAAAGCACAGGCTCATGATGAATCGTATTATTTGTGGGCTTTGAGATTTTTTATGGAATTTAATAGATGTTACAGGTTTGAAGTTAAATTGGTTAGGTAAGCCGGCGTTCCCTTTTTAATTTACAAGTAAGTTATGTTTATTAACTTTTAGTGAAACCATGTCGATCCAGTCGTTCCATTTTGTGCAACAGCAAATGGAAAAGAATTTCGATATGATCTCGACTGACAAAAAGAAATGGAATTCATGGGCGCGACGATTACATCTTGCTGTTTTAGCTTATCGCGAGCTTCTTTTAACAATTTTGGCCATGGATAAGTGCCCAGATGGTTCTGTAAGAGACTCTGCGAAAGTGATCAAAAGCAACATATTTTACGTGGTGGAATACCGCGAGCTCATCATAACTCTGCTTATTACATTTAATGAGCTCAGCATGCCCATGATATACCTAAACGACCTCATGGAGACTCAGCACATATTCCTCCGGATGTTTCAATCGTACTGCGACAAATATGGAGACGTGGTTGTTCAGAAGAAAGGCAAAGCCAAAAGGAAGAAAAAGAAAGGTATTTTTCTCTCCACTTAAATCCCTAGCAATCAACTCGATTTATTTTGCGTTTTTCTTTAGTTACAACTATTAATCTGGCTGGAGACATTCATTAATCATTCGCGATTTTGTATGCAAAATATGTTATGATAGATGGTGTGCATAGAGATAATGAGATATTCCTGTAAACAGTTTTAATATTCGGTTTCACAAAAAATCCATGGAGAGCTTAAATAATAAAAGTGGGTTTGCGTGACAGATCGTTAATTTCTTATGGGATGTCGAGGGTTAGCGGCGCTCTTGTTTACAGTATTGGAAGCAACAAGATAGCGTGTCCTTACAGTGCAAAGAAATTGCTCAATTTGTCAAAAATATATATCGTATTATTCATTTTTCTGTTCAGGGTTGTAATTAAAATCTACTGGATAGTAAATTCGTGAAAAGTAGGTCATACGAAAGACAGGGAATATTTATCTGCAAGGGAAAAATATTCCAAATATAAAACACTTTTTAAAAACTCCTGATATCGATTTTGCCAAAACGTCCTTTAGAAAAAACAAATAATTAATTAATTTGTCAGTACGCGCACCAACATAATTATAATTTTTTTAAGTGGCCTATGCTTTCTAAAATATTGTTTTTACCATTAATGTTTATTTTAGTTGGACAGTTACGTATACTGCAATTGACTTCCATATATTTTGGTCTACATTAAACATTTACAAGTACACCTTATACAAATATTAGTTAAAGAAGTTTTTAGTGGGTTTTCATAGCATTATTTCAGTTTAATAAAGGTTTGAAAATACGTATGTTAAATAGAGAGCCACAGCTACATGCATAGGCAATATGTTCAGGATAGCGCGACATTTATTGGAATCTCGTAAGAGGTAATAGATAGATTTGGTTAAATGGTAAAAAATACTCAGCATCTCAAAGACTATTAGAATCGGGGGTAAAATTCTAGGAATAGTTACAATAACAAAACCGAACAATTTAGTTTTTTTGGTCGGTACCGACGATTAAGTAGAATTTTTAATATTTGATTGTGGGTCGCAGTAACTTTTAAGATGCCGAATCATTCCTCTTGTTTAATCGAATCTCTCTTTCCCTTACCGTTTATGAGA
Source organism: Limonius californicus (assembly GCA_014611495.1). Taxonomy (NCBI): domain Eukaryota; kingdom Metazoa; phylum Arthropoda; class Insecta; order Coleoptera; family Elateridae; genus Limonius; species Limonius californicus. The sequence continues at coordinate 16,551 of JABXWE010005144.1, forward strand.
TTCATGTACAACGCGCTTGTCTTGTATTGAAGGTGTATTTAAATTCTTGAATTCTTATCTGAAATTCCCTTGTTTTAGTTACCCTTTGTAGACTTATTCTTATTGTTCGGAACGAATTGTAGATTCCGCGCATAATTTAAAATATAGACTGTTTCGGTTTTGATGTTCATATTTTAACCTTTATGATGTGTACATTTCGCGAAATCCTAGATCGAGAACAGACACCATTTTTGAAGCGCCCTGTTCATTTTAACGAACGGTTTGTTTAAGGTTTTCACATGTTGAACCAAAATTTAATATACTTACGAAATCAGAGATGTTTTTCCAGTTAAGTTTAGAGAAACAAGTTCGGAATAATTTGGCGAGCTGAAGCAGGAGTTCTCCAAGTTGAGAGTCGTAAGGAGTGCTTATAATATAAGGTACTGTCTGAAGAACCGGCGGCTTGCGCGCGGTGTTTATTTTACCGCAGTAAGCGCTTTGTAATTCCGTAATGAATTATTTCAGCTGTGGAAAGCAGTTTAGAAATGTAGTCTTAAGTTTGATAAATGAAATTTCTACTTTATGTTTTAAAGCTCCCTCTGCAGCGGCCGACGCAGCACCAGGACTGAATTTGGACGCTATGTGGGATGAGGCTGCACCCCAACTGTCCGCAGTGCTGGAGGGTGGATCCGATGTACCAAGTGATGTGGTCCCCTTTGATGCCGCTTCCGACGTACCAATCGATGAACAAAAGTTAGTCATTTTTTCGTTGATGTTTGTTTTAAAGCATGTCCGAGAAATTAAGACACGCATTTTTATGCAGACAACAACCTCTTTGATTATCTAGCAGATGATTTAAAAGACATTTGTTATCTAGGAATATATGGTAAAAAAATTTAGTAGCATGTGTAAATTAAAATGTCACAAGTATAGAATAGGAATTTCTCAAAACCGTGCGATCATTATTCTGAAAACCGGTATTGTAAAAAATACTGCAATCAAAATCCTAAATAAAGCTTAAATGCACTTCTTTTCAAATATTTTTCAACCATACATTGTCTCTATCAATTGCATATTCAAAAAAGACAAAAATTTCCAATATTCCACCACATAGAATTATAATATAATTATGGCCGGGCTGGCCGTATATTTTCGGCATAGCATTCACCCGGTTTCCTAGTCCCTTCGTTAAAATGCGGCGAAACTAGGCATGAATCTGCGATTCGATTACGATTTTTTGTGGGTTTTCTTTTGGGTATGATGTTTGATATCCTTCGTCCTACGGATTCAGAACTAAAGATTGCGGCCAGTCCACCCTGCCGGTTTTATTGGTCGTCCACGATTTAATCAGTTTGGTCTATGACTATATTATCATATTGAAAAACTTTTTCTCCAGAACCAGTTCTTGCGTACTAGGTAACTTCTTGCGGTAGTTCGAGTATTTTGTGGCTTCCATCATAACAAGGACGTGGTATAGTCGACCAACCCCGTAACACAATAGGTGACTGCTTAATTATTGGGTGTACACGGTTTGCTAAAAATTCTTTCCCATTCATCCCTAAATAGTGCTTTCTTCTACTGTTCTGTGGTTTAGTTGTTTATGTTTTTTGCCGCATAGCAAACGGTGGTGTTTTTGCGGAAACAGTGGCTTCTTCAGTGGTCTACATATTTACTCTATGTCCTATGTTCCTCTCGCAGTTGTAGTACACACGCTTACAGCAGTAGCTTCCCTGCTATAATTTTGTTAAATAAATGGAATTCAGATTACTATTTACCAGGATGGTTCTCCGTCTGCATGCGTCAATTTTTCCAAATTTAACATACTTTCCAATAACAAGAATAACTGAAGATTGATTACAATACCATTTACTATAGGGCAGCGATTTAACGACTAGAAGCGTCTCCCTTATGACACAAAATAATTTCAAACCTCTTTCGTTCCTGTATTTTGTTTGCATTATGTCACTTTTGACGAAATTCAAAGAATCAATGAATCCTGCGAAGTTTATATCAAAATTCTCTGACTTTCTTCTTATTTTTCGCAATTCCGCATACGTTTCCATGGCACGTGTATTAATATAATATAGGTTGTCAATCTTATACCATCGTAAATCTTTTTTGTGGAATTTTAATAACATATTCAGCAAAGATATTAATTATTATTATTCGTATGGCCGTGGTGGAACATTATGTCCGAGTTTTCACATCGCGCCAGTGCCGGGACCAACGACTTTAAGGTGCTATGGGAAGTATGGCCGGTCGAGTGAAAAGAAAAAAGTAAAAGAATTATGCGTTCGGGTGAAAAAACACTTAACATTGCCGTATACTCTTAGTATACGAGTTAATGTTTTCTTTGATTTATTTTTCGCAGTTGAGGGGTAAGAACAACATCAGTTGATTCAGTTAGTAACCGCTGAGGTGGAAATATACTGGCAAGGATCTTAATTTAATGGATAATAGTAGCTATATGTGAAGTTGTGCTGTTGCATTTGCTTGTGTTAATCATATTAGGTGATGAGTCACGAATTGGCTACAAACTTTTAGCGTACTCAGTTAAAAAGCCCGCAGACGATGCGGCTTGCTGCACCACATGCAGTACTGCAAATTGGATGCGACTTGTAGTATGAACATTTCGCCACTAACATTCAGGCTTGAATTCAGATTAGTTGTACAGCAAATCGCACATTTGTCTGTAGTACAATGTACACCAGTTTTGAGTTTTTATGTTTTTCGCGATGGCACCCTCTAGTTAAATAAAATAATAGCATCAATTGAGATAGTTTTATTAGAAGAAAACGAAAAAAAAAAAAAGGTAGAAAAAGAAGAAAAAAGTACAAAAATTGGTTACTGCAATGGTATATGTACTCTAATATGAATTTACTAAGCGGGCAACGTGTTAGTGAACATGTTAAAAATTACTGTTTTACGTCACATTTTTAAGCATGCCATACCTCCATACGATACGACCGCGTTGTACTACAGTTTCGACTATAACGATGCACACGTTGCAATTCTTGTTCGAACGGTCGAATCAACTGAGATTGTACAATATGCTGTACGATAAATCGTATGGTTTTTCGACCTTATTAGAATTAATCTGCACGTTACTGTTTTCATGTGACGCTATTCAGATGTCATTTTGCAAGTAATTCGATGATCACGCTGGAACAATTTACTTAAAAGTTGAATGTTTTCGGGTGTTCTGGCCGTTACTGGACGCCCTGATCGAAAATCGTCATCACATCTTCGCCACCTCGAAACCCCGCAAACCACTCAAAAACTTTGGAACGTGATAAAGCTTTCGTAAGTTTTAGCGGCGGTTTTTCCAAGTTTAAAAGAACATTTGATGTTAATTGTTTGCTCTACATAAGAAGAATAAAACTCTGTCAAGAATGTTTTGTTAGTTAACTTGTAGCTAGGTACAAGAGTATAAGAGTGAACAATTGGAAATCTGCACAAATACAGAATAAGGATTGTTTAATATACTGTACCACTGAAAAACACTAAATTAGAGTAGGCTAGGATTGTCACTTTGAAGTTGCACTAATGATGATTGATAAAGCGCTCTGTTTACTATCGACACCTAGACGTTAAACGCAATAACGTATAAAGCACCATATATATACGAGGGGAGTTTTTTATGTTATCTTCCTATAGTGCCTTTCAGAGTCGCCGTGCAGCGTGGAGAAGATACAAGTACACGGTTGTCAAACTTATTTGTGAGGCACTTTTAAGACATAGAATTTCATCCCTTTCACATAAAGGTTTGAAGTGTGGTAATGCTATTGTAACCCCTAAAAGAAGCGTGTTGTTAAATGCCAGGTTCAGTGGTTCTAAAACATTTATATTTTATTAAACCTGAGAGTACAATTTTTGCTAAGTGCAATTAATTGTTTATTATTTACATATTTATAAGAGTAAAAAAGAAACAAAACAATTACCAGCTTGATATAATATGCAAGCACTATTATATAACTGAGAAAATAAATTACATAAAATTATGAAGATTTTGTGAAATATACGACGTTTTATAGTTAATTATCACTGTCGCTAAAAATATTTAGATAACTATCACTGTCACCGGCGTTGATATTGATAATTATGGGCTCTATTTCGTCCATTATGTTGTCAACTTCCCACATTGACTTATCTATTTTCTCCACATGGCCTATATAGTTGCTCCAATTTTCTGGTGTCACTTGAGAATATGCTTCCTTGATTAAATTTTCAACGTCATTTGCCTTAAGAGTGTTATTTTTCGCACCTATATACCTTTTTACTTGGCTCCATACCAATTCAATTGGGTTAAGCCCACAGTGATACGGTGGTAAACGGAGAATTGTAACATTGTGTTTTTTAGCGATATTTTCTATTAAATAACCAGCATCATACTTATATTTAAATGTATTTACTACCTCCAGTAATTCTTTTTTCAAATAATCTTCTTCAAAATGATGATCCTTTGAGCGAAGCCAATCTTTGATGCGATCCTTGTTCCAAGAATTATTTGGAACTAATTCTGATTTCCTACTATGATAAGATGCGTTATCCATCACCACCACGCTTTTCTCAGGAATATTTGGTATTAACGAGTCTTCAAACCATTTTTAGAAAAGTGGGCCGTCCATTTCATCGTGGTAGTCTTGCGTGTTTTTTTTTTGCCAAAAATGTGAGCTCCGCTCCTTCAATAAATCCATTACTGCTTCCCGCGTTGAGCAAAACAAAACGGGGCCCGCGTTGAGTCGGTGCCTTTAATCCAGGCGATAAATCTTGGACGAATGCTTGCCTGAAGGATTTTACTGAAGTGCCCCGCCATTCTCTATCAACACTGTGCCCAATATTTACCCATGACTCATCGAGAAATATAATGGTGTAATTATTTTCTCTGTACTTCCGAATTTCACGTAAATACCTATTGTTCCACGTAATGATTTCTTCTTTTTCTAACAGCAATCCGCGTCTTTCTCTTTTTTCATATTGAAATCCTGCGTCAATTAACATCCTGTATAGAGTGCTCTTTGAAAAGTTTGGCAAATCTTCATCTTCGTGTACCCTCCCTAACACAGCTTTTAAAGTTGGAGGCGTATTTTGAAAATAAAACTGGTGCACAATCCTTTTAATCCGGCTCCATGTGAGTTCAGAATATTTAATTGTTCGTGAAGTGGATATTTTATCGGGCTGCCGTCTTTTTTTAGGCGATTGAATACCATCAGGCAAACTACCTTCTTTTCTAATGTTATACAGAACTCTTTCCGACACTCCCGTCATTTCAGACACTTTTTTCACAACATCACGCACAGATTCGTCAGTACTTTCATTATTAATGTGATAATTTATAACATTTAACAGCAATTGCTTTTCACATCTAGTAAAACTTTGACCTGCCTTAAGTAAGCGTTCCATGGCAATTTACAACTAAAACTTTTGGAATAATAATTTGCTTATATAGTAAAGACATGGTATGAACGGAAATTTTAGTACTTAAACAAATTAAATACCTATTAACAAATTCCTGAGTATTGTCATTATTCTCCATGTGTATGATTCATTTGAAAATCACATTAGTTTACAAAGAGAAATTCTTCATTCTATATAACAAAACAAATTAAGAACTTAACATTATTATCTTGGTTGGTTAATATTATTTTTGTTTGAGAACTTCTGAACACTTACCTCATGCAACAAAATAAACCTGACGTCCTAATGTTAAGAGATTACGAATACTGGCAACAATGTCATTTTTGTCCCATAAGAAAAGCATTGCCCTGTCTTCTCCTTGCTGCACGGCGACTCTGAAACGCACTATGGAAACAAAATGCTATCGTGATAATTTTATTATGTCAAGTTTCTGTGGCATTTTAGAGTGTATCCTCCAAGTTTGATACAACTCGTTTAAGATTTGTCATTTCTGTAAAGAGTCGGACGTGCAAAAATGAGTCATTTAAAACTTGAACACGAAGCGTCATAAAATTTCTATCGAAAGAAGGCAATAATCCAAAGAATATCCATGGGAGAATGGTGGCTGTGTATGGGGAAAATAGCCCGTCCTATTTTCAAGTTAAATTTTGATGTAAGCAATTCAAATGGGGCAGGGAGTCCATTCAGGATGACCCAAGTGCGGAAGACCTTTTGAAGCACGAATACAGGAGACTATAATGAAAGTTGAAGATTTGGTGTTGACTTATCCCAAGATGAGGACTTCTTTAAAATTGTAACTAGGGATGAGACCTGGGTATATCACTGGTATATTCTGGGATGCTGAAGGGATTTTGTCGGTTGAGCATATGCTAAAAGGGTCTACAATAAAAGGGAATGTCCACAAAGAAACAACAATTGAAAGCAGCTAGACGCGAGAAAAGACCTCACAATTTTGCTCAGAAAACTGTGCTTCTGCACGACAACTGCAGGATTCATAAAGCACGAATCGTTACCGAAGCAATTGATGAATGCGGCTTTGAAGAATTACAACATCTACCGTACAGTCCCGACGTCGCCCCCTGTGCTTATTATCTCTTTCTAAAACTCAAAAAACTCTTGAGAAGACTTGAAAAATTCGGTGGATTCGTATTTTGCAGTTATCAAAAGAATTTTTTTTTCGAAAGCATAATGTTAATAGAAAAATGTTGGAATAAGTGTGTAAACATTAATGGTCCGTATGTTGAAAAATAAAATTTTGTTTGTTCTCAAACTTGTTTCCTTCATACTTAGGTAGATAATAACATAAAAAACTCCTCTCGTAAGTTTTTAACGTAAATTTAAGGACTGTTAGACCGACTATAGTTTTATGAGAATGCAAAAATCGTTCTACAAGATAGTAAGTAAAATTAGTCTGGAAACAAAAGGAAGGTGGAACGCATTGTTAGGACTTAAATCAAAACCGTTGGAATACTAGCATATTTACTGAAATAATAATATTAGGAAGAAGGAAGATTTATGATAGAATACAAAAATTAGAAAATAGTTTTATGGAATGTCTGTTTTCCGTTGCGCTGTAATTTGTGGTAGCAAATGTTTTTTGAGAACGTTAAATTGTATGTATGAAGAGTTTTTATAATTAATTTATATTAGAATTTAAACTACTCAAGAACAACAACATAAACAGCGAATTTCACAGAGAGCAAATATATTACAATTGATACAAAGAGCAACAGCTGTCAAACATAACTAAAGATAGATTGGCAAATAGTGTTCCAAACTTTAAGATGTCTATTACGACTGACTTTATTTTTTTTCGGTCGACTACAAACACTAAAAAGTTAATTTAGAATAAATTATTTACAGACGTTGCTACGAAATAAGGGGTTAGCTTATGTAAAATATGCATCCAATGCATTTTTAAGTTACTGAAGAACGAGGTATAATTTTGTTGTCTCTTTATTACCCGGACAAGCTTTATGTTTGAGCTAATTTTTTGTTCCTTAATACATGTAGTATTAAGTAACGGAGAATATGTTCGACAAAACTATTTAGCAAATGAAACATTTGATTTTGATTAAATAGAGAGTTACGTACTTCGATATTCTGGGTTTGTGCTGTGTCATTCCTCACGCTTTGTTTATTATTGAACACCGTGTGAAGCGTTTGTATGGATTCGCAAACTATAGCCAGTTAAAGTTTTTTTTAGTTAATAAGCGGCTCAAACCGAGAAAATCGCTGTGTAGCTCTTCGTTTGAATTCAACATCAGGTATTAGTAGTAGATCAGAAAAGTCTCGAATAATACCTAACTTATGGTTTCCAAAACTATTGGCATTGCTGATTCATTTTAAAACTTTTATTTTTGCCTACTACATTGTAGCTTTCACAATAGTATATTATTATACGAGTTTCATAACGGGCTTATTGTAGCACGCGTGGGTTTGGGGCACGACGAGCGTAGCGAGGAGTGCTCCAATGGAACAAGTGCTACAATGCCCGTTATGAAACGAGTATAATATACTATTTTATCTACTTTGAGATACTTGTTATGTAGAAATTCAAAATTTCTGATAGAGTTTGTGGTTATGTATATTCGACATCTGACATTTGTCGTTTTATGACCAAAGTGAAAGCAAATGTCACCAATCTTAAAAACCAAAAAGGTACCAAAAACAGTTTAATAATAGAGGATTTTATTACCAAAAACAGTTTAATAATAGCCTCCATTATTAAACTGTTTTCGGTATCATAATGGACCTATTATTAAATCAAAGTAGATAAAAATATATTACAGATCAGAAGCAATGAAAAATATTCAACGCCGCCTTCGACAGAGTGAGTTCGAGAACGCGCTGGGTCTCCTGAGAGCAGCTAGGTAAGTTTTCCTTTTCTGAATTTTCTTTAATGTTTGAAGTACACGTCTGTCTATTACATGTTCCCATTGAGAAAAACAAATTAAAGTTTGCATTAGTTGAATTTTACGCTCCTGCGACTCCGCGCACCTTTCATTAAAGCAATTGGAATCCATATTCCCACCCGTTCGGATAAATTACTTTGGAGAGAGCCGCAAATAGCAAAATAAAATTTCTAGGACTAAGTTTTTCTGTTATCCTTTTTCTTCCTGCATTTAATCACGAAGCGCTTTTTGCGTTACTATGTAAAATTGCTATTGAAATATAGCACAAATATAATTGAATTTACCAGAACTGTAATTTTTACAACTATAAAACTTGGTATACGGTGTTTTAACTTTTGTAGCTATACAAATTGAGATTTATATCATACCATATACAATAATTATAAACAGTACTAACCACATGTAGGTACCTTTTAAATACGGACAAGAACAAAATACTTCGCTTGATTTCAATGTGAAATACACCCCCCACTTTAATTTTGGCTTTGATACCCCGCGGTGTTCAACACCTCAATATTTTCACTATTTATATAGGTATAGGGTGTTTGAACTAATACTACTCAGCTAATTATATCCAAACTCTTCTATTTTTTCAAAACTTATACCGTGGAAGTAAATGGACATGATAGCATCATTCGTTCTTATCTGGTGACTTTTTTGTGAACATTCATACAATTTTATATTTTTAAGCTACTGGTTCTGCTTTTTGCGAAAAAGAAATCTTTTTAGAAGTTGTTAAAATATCGCCATCGCTTTTTCTACACGTAGGGAGCTATGGAAAAGTACAACTCTTTCGCAATGCTTCTGAATGGTCGTATTACAGGTCTCCAAACTTAGAAAAAAATAAGACCGAACGTTATTGTTCATTTTTTAAAATAGAACCCTGATCATGCAACTCGTACTGTTTTGAATAGTTTGATGTAATGTTTATTTACCAGTAGAGAAAAATTAAAAAAAAAGTTAATTAAATAGAGGCGGCCGTGGGTTAGAGGTTAGTGCATTAGACTCCGTAGTTCAATTCCCAGTACCGGAACATTTGATTTTTAACGGCCGTGCTCCCTCGCAAGGCAATGGCAAACCAGCGAGGTATTCTACCTAGTAAATCTTCTCTGGAGTAGAAGTGTTTACACTTCCAGTGGTTCGGAGCCCACGTTAAGTTGTAGGTCCTCTATGTCTGTGGCACTCTAAACGCACAACACAGGCGTAGAAGAGAAGATCGCTACGTCTCGTAAGAGATAAAGCACTCTCAGACGAAGAAAAAGAGAAAAATTAACAAACTTTCAATTAATTTATTTTAGATTGTCTATTAGATCATTTTAAGTTTTGTACGTGTCAAATTTTTGTAGATATAACAGTTCTCAAAAGTTTTTGCATTTTCTTACCTACAAACATAACGCCGCCCTCTTGAAGATATCTGAACTATTCTCAATTCTGCCGCAGTTGTTGCTTGCAAGGTTTGAGTTAATGCCCGAATCGGAGTGTTTAAATAAAATTCTGCATTATATCGTATGAATACCGCTGTAGATTTTAATTTTCCATAAATTCTCAGATGTAAAAGAGCGATTTCGATGCTGCAAAGTCAATAATCAGATTTTTAAAAATGGCAAATAAACATGTTATGTAAAACACAACGAATAAATACAATACAAGGTGTTTTGTTTAAAATTACAATGTTACTTGTAATTTCTTAAAAATCGTAAGCATTGGAAAAAAGAATGACATCGTGTTCGCGACGATCCTTAACCTCACTGTACAATTCGGTGAAGACATTTTATAGACTTTTGGAGTAATTAGGTGGATAGTTTTATAAACACCTTGTATATTATAAATGGTTGGAGATCCAAAATTGAATCCTAAAAAAATAATATTTTATTTTAAATATTGAAGTAAATTGTAAAACAGTTTATCTTAAAACTTGGGGGTTAAAGTCATTATTAGCCTTAAAGGTTTTACAAAAATATTTTAGAAAATAAACGCTAAAAGGTGGTTGATATGAATTTTGTTTAAGAAGATGTCAGTTTTTGATGCATATTTACAATTTTAAAGCGAAACATTTCTATATTAATATACATACCTAGATTCTACAGGTGAAATTTCCTTGTTTTACATATCATAATTTACCAACCCGTAGTCAACAATTAGTTCTCTCAATGATCTTATAACTTCTTTTTCTCTATTCAAGATTTGTTTGTATTACAATTAGCCCAGAGCGTCTATTGTCGGTTGTTCTTGTAATAATGTAACGTACCAAGACACTTTGCTCTGGAATTTAATCCATATGGAAGCAGAACTCTGTTTGAACTAGATATCATTATATGATAATACTAACATAAATGAAGGTTTGTATTAGTCAGCTTTTCCAACTTTCCTTTTGCAGACTTGAATTGCATATAGAAACGTTTGCAGTATAGTTTAAGCAAACAGTAAACTTTAGATGTATTATTGTGATTTCTAGCCATGTAACTACCTGGCTCTGTTTTCACTGAACTTCATTAACCTGAGTAAACATTAAACATCAACTTGCGAATCTTCATGCTTAAACACGTAATTACCACAATATTATACATGTTGTTGGTTATATTACATTTAGTGGAGCTGAGTTCGTGTTTTGATTTACGTGCAGCTTAAAGCTTTAACGATAAATTCAGAAGTCTTACTTAACTTACTTGTGCTACTTGTTGCAGATTTATTTTACAAGTTTTTAACTTCCGTGCTGGAACAATATAATACAACCTTTGTTAAATAATTGCTAAACGGAAATTATGAATAAAGTTGTCGACCTAAATTAACTCTAACTTTATAACAACTCCCTTTTGTTAAAATTACGGGTTTAATTTAATGTGCCAGAAACTTACTTTATTAATTTATTATAATTTTCAAGCATGTTTGCCGTTTTACTGTTTTATCGTTAATAATTTATACAAAGTTGATTTAGTTACGAAATAGTAGGAGTAGTACGCTGTAACTTCCTCCTTTACGTAAATTTGGGAATTTAACGCACCGGTGCTTGAAGAAACATACACGTATGTACATCTGTTGATTTACCTGACGAGTTTGTTTTCGAGGTTAAAAGGAACTAAATAAATCAAGATCTTGGTAAAGCTGCGTCTGTTTTCAATATTGGTTTCTGTTATAACGTACGTTTAAGAAAATCAAGCAAATTGATTCAGAAATCTTCCGGAGAAAAGAATTATTTTAGAGAATTTGAAAGATGTACATAACGCCAAGTAGTCCAGTGCAATGCGAAGTCCTCGATACGAACCTTGGGATAGGCAGACATTTTTCTGCAAAGCCTAAGGTCGGTAACCATTCGACGTTGGGTTACAATTAACGGCACTTCTCCTAACCATTGTCCGACCAGGAGAAGTAAGAATGCCACACATAACATCATTCATACAATTAACACAACTAGTGAAAATGGATCGAGCGAATGTAGTTAACGGGAGCGGGATGAGCGTGATGCAAGCCCAAACGGGTCCCATCACCTTCAATTAATCCTGGATGTATGAATTGCAACCTCTACATCGTATGGTAAAGGAGGAATTGATAATGAAAGAAAAGAAAGGTATGCATTAACTGCAAATTCTAAACAAATCTAAGATACACTGAACGTCCAAATTTAAAGTTTTAAAGTAACGAAGAAGATTGCTTAAACTCTTTTTATTCAAATATTACAGATTAGGCATGAAGATTATGTAAATAAATGTTCTATAATATCTTGAAGTAAATGAGAGCCATCGAATGTTAATGGTATTCAACATTGTGGAAATATTCACATTAATATAATACACACCTTAGGATAATGGGTGTAGAAATTTCGCTGGAAATAACAATTTACTTTGACAATATTTGTGAATATTTTATATATGGCACAGAGCTTTTCATTCTAAATATAATAGCATTATTTAGAATGAAAAGCTCTGTGCCATATATAAAATATTCACAAATATTCTCAAAGTAAATTGTAATTTCCAGCGAAACGGAAAGTGATAGAACTGGACTACCCAATTTGTATGATAGAACTCCAGTAGTGCCGCAACTCTGCGCAAAAACATTATCTGGTAGAAGTTATATGGTATCCTGTAAGGTGTACTTTTGTGTGATGAGAATTATGTTCATTATATCACCTAATATATTTTAGGAGTTAAAAAACTAGCATCGTAACAATTGCATTAATTAAGTTACCTCTTCGGGCTTAGACCACGTCGTCGTAAGATTTATTTATGCGGTTAGCGAAAAGTCAGCATCAATCAATCCTACGACGACGCGGTCTAAGCCCGAAGGGGTGACTTCATTAGACACAAACCGCGGAAGCCTGAAACTTCGCAATTGTAATAATTAATAATTATATAGCAATTATTTGGCAAATAATGTATTATTAGGACATTTTCCAGTGTGGCCATTCATAATAAGTAATAACTACATATATTAAACCACTTCTTTAGTGGTGAAATTAGTAATCCTGTTTTTGAAAAGATATCTATTTCGATACATTTTCCAGCATTAGAAGTGATAATGTCCTTAAATATGTACTAATTTGGCAACTAAAACCTGATAATCAACCCCAACCTAAAAATATCGTGTACTCATAATAATACTGCCACTTGGAAAAGCATGATCTCAGTAAGCCATATCTAAAGCATCTTTACGGGCTTTCTGGGACAGTGAAATGAAGATAAACTTTCTATTTTAGCAAGCTGTAGTATGTTAAACGCAGTGGTGAGGTTAACATTGAAAAATACCAACACAGGATATAGAGGATTAAATTGTATTTCTCGAGCTTGTGGAATTTCCCTTATTTCTGTGATCTGTGGTTAAAGCCAAATGGCCTCTAACTGTAATACTTTGTATTTTTATTATGCTAGATGCTTACGCAAAATGAATTAATATTTTAATAATTTTTTTAGACATTATTTTTAATTCTCATTTAAATTTTTATATCAAATACAGGGTGTTTCAGAAATAGGTACAAATATTTAAACCAGTAATAGATCGGTTCAAGAAGAATTCAATGGTACTATTCATTTTTCAAAAATCATTATGTTTATTTTTGAGATTTAAAAAATAAAATAAAATTTTGTTTGAGAACTGCTGATGATACATAGAAAATACATTTAAGATGTAGAAGGTTATTACCTAATTGTAAAGTAAATCCAAAGTGGCAAATACGTAAAACCTTGTCTGGCTTTTGATAACTGAATAGAAATTACTGACCTACCTAATAGTATTGGTTTGTGGCAGGTGATATGAAATTTTTTTGCACTTCTATCTTACTCGCCTTTGCATAATATGTCTTTGAACTCAAATTTTTGTTATTATCCTGCGGTACTCAAAACAATTTCGGGTCAAATTTTCAATTATCATTTTCTCATATCTTAAGGATCCCATTCCCAAAGAAATGTTTTTACTCGTTTGTATATATTGTAATCTACCATCGAATTTAATATTTGTACCTATTTCTGATAGACCCTGTATATTCACGAGAGTTTAGTCCAGTAGCAAAAGGTGGGTTCTCGATTTTCCGATACAGCTGCTGTTTAGTGTTGGCTATACATAGAAGCCATTTTTTGTTTTAAGTAGCGCTTTACTTCACAAATCTAATTTTTCAGCAGTGTCTAAAAAAATATGCATTCCAAGGTGTTAGTTACACCAACCTTGATTACTGAAAATGAAACGTCTATATTGTATAGACAAAACCTTGAAGACCTTGTATATAAAGAAATGAAGTAACTATTTTGGGTGAATTTGGAGATACTTTTCCAACTTTGCCTAAAGAATAATTTCTTCTATCTACAAACTTTAAAATTGTTTTATGGGGTAGCGCATTAAGAAAACCAGGTGCACTTGTGTGACCAAACAGGCTCAAAAGTTGATAAATATAAATATGTGGGGCTGGAGCACTTAAAGGAATTATTCAGTAGTCATACTTTGATTTCTCCATAGAAATTATTTTTACTTGTTGCAGATACTATTGCATTTTTTGTTCTTGTATTCCAGGGAAGTTTGGCCAGAGAATGACTCTTTTGGTAGTTCAATTATGGCGCCAGAAGAGGAACTTTTGGCTCTTCGAGACATCTTCTTCGCTGATTTAGGAGGTAAGTCGTAGGATTAACTTATTCCATTAGGATAATCAACTATTTCATTTAAAGTGTTTCTATTCATGGATGAATAATAGGCAAGATTTTGCTTTTATCCTTTTATTACACTTTTTATTCTGTCGGAGTAAATGCATTTTTAGCGCACAGGAAATGCTTTCAAAGCTAGTCCAACAATTTTATATTAAATTACAACTCCGCAAAATCGTACAAAGTAATTGAAGTTATAAACTTGGTAGAAACTCCATCATAAAAGCATTTAAAGTAATACATGTAGCACAATGGGGGCAGGCTGTAATAGAGCTCGTAAAACTATGGTTTGGAAAAAAAGCGGGTGTTATTAACTGCTGATTTATGACGTGGCTCAGCTTTTGTGCCCAGTGTGAAATACGGCACAATAAAACTAGCTGTAGCTGTATAAAACACTACAATATCAGAGGTTACGCAACCTGGACGGTTTAGTTGAGATGATATTGCATTTGTAGAAAAGTTCTGAACGAGTATGTTGGGCGAACTCCAAACTGTTTGTCAGTAGACAATTTGTTTTCATTTCAACTGAGGAAAAATTGGCAGCTCGTTAACAATATTGTGTGTATAAGTTTGCAACGTACGATTTTTACATGGTAGTTAGTTTTACTTGTCTATTTGTGGCTTTCTAAATCTATGTCGGAGTAGTAAAATTGGATTAGGAATAATGTCGGTTTATGACTAATAAAAATATTCTGATTTTTAATCATAAGATTAATGTGTCACCCTTCATGGAGCCTCTTCATATTTCAGCTTCTTGTATTTGCTTTGTCGTATTATTATAATAAGATTTTCGATTTTAACAGAAATATCGGTTGTAATATTTAGGAATCCGAAAAAGTTATAACTAATTGTAACTGTAGGGCCTATAGATTGAGAGCTACGCCCAAGGAATTTTTCTAAAATTTCCATTTAACCCCTGTTTAGGCAGTAACTGGTAATTTCTGGTTAATGCTTTTTTTAAATTGCTCAAAGGATTTTGTTTAAACTGTATGAGATGATAGAGGCCAATAAGGTGTACAAAATTCTGTTTGCATAATCGAAATAATTGGTTGAATTTCCATTGTTTTTGAAGAGCACCAAATTCATGGATAACTATTTTTCTGGGATTCTTACATTAAAACGAATGCGAAATTCAAAAATGCAAATACAAATGTTATGAGTGGTGTACGTATATTTTTGAAATCGGGTATCCTCCTGATATCTACGCCGCTGGTGTGCATATTACAATGAAAACTTCCACAATATTAGATGCTCACTAATAGGGGACCTCGGTGGGGCAGTGCGAATACGCGCTGTCAGTCGAGGTCACAGTGAAATGCGGCTGATCGGCCGCGTGGTTGAACCCCGACTGAGGCGACGTGTTCCACTTAGTTAAGTTTACGTTGCGTGTTACATGAATGGATAGTATGTAAGGGACGCCCGCACCCCCCTGAAGTAATGCGATATCGGTTACGGGGGGGGGGGGATAATCAAATAAATTTTTAAAGCCGTATATTTTAGAAACCGGGAGGTTCCAGCTACAGTTTATTAAGTATCAAGTATTACTTTTGCATGATATAACTACTATATAAATACCGATACTTATTTTAGGAACACCCTGTGTGTATTTAGAGTATAATTACCGTGTGATTGTTAGCAAATCTTCAATGCTTCATTTCTATAACAATGCCTTTGTATACGTGTTTTGCATGCCCTAAAATATTCGTGCATATTGTCATACGAATATCTTGTAAATTCTGCTAAAAGAACTCAAGTAGTCAGAGTACCACACTTGTATAGCTATAGAAACTAGGTACAACCATAGAGCAATAAAGATAAAGAGATTCAGCGCAAGGTATTTTTTGGGAATAGTATGAATAATCCAACCGCTAGGCGGTCTCAAGTCTGGCCCTCTTGCAGACGGATGAAGAACTATACCTATCTAAGCAAGCACTTGAGCAAGACAATTTACAGAATTCTGTAGCGTATTTCTGCTAACACAGAAATGCAGCGTTGCCATACAAAACGCTTTGCGTGGCGAATCTTCTGTTTACATAGTACTTCCAGGAAGCGCATTTGTTACAGAGAGTGGGGTGGATTATGCCTTTTCATTTCAGCGAAGTTTAGGTCTTAATTCCAGCAATAAACATAATTTCTTCGCAGTTTGAATTATGTAGCATGAGTCAAAGGTAGGGTTTATGTGGAACCTAAGATTAATTAGCGCGAATATTATTCCTACAATTATTAAACAAAAAAATAAAAGTTTAATCGTACCTATTAGGATAATCATAACGCAACTTTGTGTAAGTAATTGCTTTCATTCATAACAATGCAGTATTTTCTTATTTTCGTAAAATTTTAAATAAATTCGGAAGCCTGCAGTTTGAAACTAGAAAAAAAGCCGAGGGAAAAAACCCGGTGGAATATTGAAGAACACTCGAAATTTAAATTCATTGCGCTATAAAAAAATGAGAAGTCAGTGGTATTATATTTTTTATATTTATGTTTTATTAAATATTATGTACCTAGTATGTATAAAATTTTGAAAATACCCAAAATCTAAATTATACAAAACTAAATCCATCTAGAAGTAACATTAAACCATATGAATCACTCGGGCCTAAAAGTAATTATTGTATAACTAACAGCTCTTAAGAAGTAGGTACTCCAAGTTGCGATCGCCATTTACTTGTTGCCGACAAAAATCTGCCAGTTAATTAGGCATTGTGCTTTTACTTAACTGTAATCCGTTTACCTGTGCAGAGTGTCTCTAGTTGTTGAGGGATTAAAAATTGTTGGACAATACTGGTACCATTTATTATATATTTACTGACTACTAACTTACTATGCATTAGAAACGGAAAATTCTTAAAGTTTTGTAAATTTGAAGCATAAAAATGCCTAAACTTTCCAAGTTTTGTTACTAAGTTACTACATAATTGTAACACGTTACAGTTATAGTTACTGAAAATACAAAAGTAATTAAGTAACTATTAAATTACTAAAAAAGCAGGCTTTTCGCCCGATCATTCCCTACGAAAAGAGCTTTAAATTCCACAGATAAATCCATTAGAAAAATTCTGGAAAATAAGCTTAAGAGTTACTGTTCGTCACTTGTTGAGATTTGAATAGCTGCGTCCCTTTGAATGTTATCATAGAGCAATAATATCTTTATTGCTCTATGAAGTTATGAATATTTGGTAGCATATATCATTTGTTTTTTAAAATTCGTATTACTTTTTAACATTATTCGGGTAATTTTTAATATTAATATTAAAAACTAGATTATTAAAAAAACCAAAACGTACTTTATGTAAAATCGGAACAGTATAAAACTAAAATGTTATTTGCATCAGCTATAAAACGAACAGTATGATCAAGTTATGATAAATTCTTCTGGTTGTTCACTACCTTCTAAATACTGCTCCCAGAGTAACTTTCAAAAATTTGCTTAATCTGTGTAATTATGTCTGTTTATTGCTTGCTTAACCAAAAACCTTTATCTCGTAAGTTACTTTTGTTAATCTGTTTTGATGCATTAGGTCTAGGGTTTCGGGTTCGGACATATTCGAACCCAAAAACCGCGGTTTTTTGTGCAAAAACCGAAATCGAAAAACCGACGTGGAAAATGCGGTTTTCGGTTTTTTTCTGAAAGGAACAATTTCTGTATATTTCGAAAAGAAGATGCTTCGGAAACGGGTAAAACCACCATCTGCACCTGTAAGGGATTAGGTTTTGTCATAAACTTATTCTGCTTATGGGTAGAATCGTAGAGCAATAAAGATATTTGTTGTGTAAGTGTGCGTTTTTTTGAGTTATATTTACAGTTTTCAGGGTTTCGTGATATTATTTTATTGTTCCAACAAATTTTGAACGTATCCATAAAGGAATTTTTTTCCATGCTACATTCTTTCTCTTCGGATACTTTCTAAATATTTTGTTTGTTCTTTAGCGGGAAGTTATATTTTTGTAATTTTTCTACATTTGTTTGTCAAAGAATCTCATTTGTAATT
Organism: Limonius californicus; assembly: GCA_014611495.1. Classification (NCBI taxonomy): domain Eukaryota; kingdom Metazoa; phylum Arthropoda; class Insecta; order Coleoptera; family Elateridae; genus Limonius; species Limonius californicus. Next base: position 34,980 of record JABXWE010005144.1, read on the forward strand.
TTTTCTGGATTTGTATTTACAATTCAAATTAAATCATCGCGTACAATAAAACTAGGTTAAAATGTAAAATATCGGGAGTAAAAGTGTAGCTCAAATTAAATGTGTAACATGTTAGGAGCTTTCAAAAGAAACAGGAAAACGGTAGTTGTTACGCATGTTACGAATTAATTGTGATGTAATGCACAGAGAGCGGCGTTTATGACCTGTTAAAAGAATGATAGTAGACCGTTTGCATCAATTTATTTGTTTCCTATTTTTCTTAATAAACCATGGCTCCAAAAGTATGTTTAATCAAAACAAAACTGGGCTGTTTTTAATCTATTTACTAAAGTGAAAGGGTACAGGTGAATATTGCCACAAACGGCCCGCTGGTTTGCCGCATAAGGTAGGTTTGGCAACACTGTGGGATTGCATGAGGTCATTTCTGTAGCAGGCAAAAATAGTTATAATCCCGTCTGACAGGGGCGCAAAATTACGAAGGTTTTGTAAGAATTTGAATATGCAACCCATTGAACAAGAATTCGCATAAACCAATACCATTACATCTCTTTATCTTTATTGCTCTATGGTATTACGCTGAAAATTTTGAAATTGTGAAGAAAGTTGTTAATGAAGTCGACTCTGAAGAAGCAGAGGGTATTCTGAGAAAAAAAGGTATTCAGAAAGATTTGAATTTTATTCAAGCTAATTTGGCTTGCATTTCAACTGCAATCTCTAAACTAGGAGCGAAGAGATTATCTTTACAAGACAACCTTGAAAAAGTAGAAGATATAGTTAAGGGTTTAACTAAACTCAAGAAAAAGGATTTCATCAATAAATTAAATCGAAGTGCTGTCAAAAAATACGGGCAACAGCTGAAGAACATAAGCGGGGTATTGCAAAATGAAACAGCCTTTGATGCAAGAAATGAACATTTAAACATCATTGACATTGTAAATTATGAATTTGTACCAATAGTGTCTGGTGAACTTGAGAGAGTCTTTTCACAGTACAAAAATATTCTCACCGACAACAGGCACAAATTTACATTGGAAAATGTTTTACACCACGTTGTTGTCGATTTGTTTAATTTAATTTTTTTAAATTAGTAATTTTGTGCTTTTTTTATGAATTTTAATTAAATAGTTTTGGATTTAAAAATGTTTGTGCATTTTATTAGAAAAATAAATATGTATTAATATAACGTTAATGTTTTTTTTGCTCTTTTCCTTGTTAGTAGACTCTTTAGTGCATATTTAAGTGCATACTTATATTGGATGTTTTTGATGCATATTTGCGTACATAAGTTTTTTAGTGCATAATTATCCTGAGCCTAGTCATAATGATCCCCCCTCCATGTCGTAGAAACATTTTCTAGAAAACTTCAAACCCTATTTTACTTCCAGAGATATAACACATAGTACGTTTTTCAAATTGACACCCTGTATATCAGTATTTTTGTAATAATAGCAATAAAATTCTATTTGCTTGGTAAGTTTATCGACGTAATTAAAAAAATGTAATAATATTTACGTATTAATTTCTATGAATTTCAACTAAATAAAGCAAGAAGTAACCAATAAAAATTGGTACGACTTTCTATTTATAATATTCATCTAAACCCCAAATTGTTTGAAACGGAAATTTGTAAAAATTGCTACCACTACTTGTACATCTAGAACTACTCTACAATATCCATAGCTTATTAAATTCTTTCCGTTCTGAGAAGCGCTGCGACAGAAGTTAAGTAGATGAGATGCCTTACCTGCTTATTATAGTGTTGCACCATTATAGATTCTTTAGTTCCATATATTCAATGGAACGCTTTCAGTCTAGTCATTTACTTTAATTCCTGAACACGGCCCTGTCAAGCGTTGTACATGCAACCAGCATTTTAGCTTAAGACTTAATTGGAACAGCACGCACTTAAAAGCGATTTGGCAAAATCAGTTCTGCAATTTACCATGTGTATATTAAAATATTATTACTGTGATAAATGCAGAAATAACTTACTACTATTGACAACTTACCATTAGAATAGTTAGCTCTCGTAATCGCTACATGTCGCCAAATTCTGATTTTAATAACGCAAAATTGCTTGTTCCAATTCTATGACTCAGGTCCGACGCACGATTAGATCACTACTCAACAATCTCTGTTACAGGAAAATCAAGCCGTAAAACGATAAAGAATGGGATTTTTTTGTAAGTTACGCACTTTTGCTTACTTTTTCTGTGACACAAATCTAGATTATAATTAGTAATTACTTGTTTTTATTTTCGACTTACACTGCAAGTAATTTTCGTTGCCAAAAACTAGTTTGCTAACTTGTGTAATATTAGGCAAAGTTGCGATTTTACCACAGATATGTTTCTTACTCATACTAAATAATTTAAAACGATGTAGGAAGTTAGAGCCTGCAGTTCTGGAAAGCGGTGAGGTATCAAGGGAAATCCCATCACTTTATACAGAGACGAATCAAGTAATTTTCGAGTTTAAAAAATATTACTAAGAAAATATTAATAAACTTTCTCAAGGAAAATTATCTTATAAATTAACATAATTTTCTTTTTAAAAATGTAGTTACAGCGTAAACATTTACTTTCAAACACATTTTACGAAATATAGCAAAAAAGTTGTATTAAATTAATGTTTATTAAAGACGTTAGAGATCATTTTGGAAATAGTTTATAGCAAATGAACTTTAGGCATTCTGGGAAATAAACTAATTTTAGGTGATTTTAATTGGTGAAACTGAAATTCCCAAAATAGTTTACAAATAACGCTAACAACAGTACCACAAATTATAACCTCAATTTACCTTAAGTTAACATGGCACTGCATAGAGCCAGGTGCGAGCGAAGCGAGCAAATAATACCGCCGAAGGCGATTTATTTTTGAAAACGGAGTGGCATCTTGGAGCGCCGTAAAACGTATCTGAGAATTTATACCTATTAGTAAATTCGTCTAAAATTTAAGTTTCTTACGTACAAAATTTGTTGTACAAGATTTTGGTTCAGTAGACATCTAATATAGGATTGATTGGAGAAGATGGTTCAAGCATATAAACTTTGGAAAACCCCCTTACAACCACTGGACTCGGGTGGCTCAGTGGTAAGAAAGTCAGGCTTTGGATGTAATTGTCCAAACCCTTCCCGGTTGGAATCATTTCAGGCGTCAGAAAATTTTTCTAATTACCTGGTTGGTCGGTACTGGGTCCGGGTCTCCATTTATCATTGGGGATCAAATTAATGGCACTCCTCGCGTTACAGTCGCACTAGTGCATTGCACAAACCAACTTAGCCTTGCGTCACACCGAAGCGATGGGCCTACAAGGCCTGTGAAAGCTCCAGTAATAATAATAAATACATATTCCGGCAGCTAAGCTGCCATCTTCGGTAGGAACTTGGACTGACTGTAGTTACTTAGTGGGAGAATACATACTGAAGATGGCAGCTTCGTTGCCGAAATGCGTGTTGAACTGTTTTAAATATCGTGGTGGTAAGAGGTTTCTGAAAGTTTATATGGCATCTAATATATTTTAAACGACTTCTGTATGTTATTTGTTTAACAAAGCTGAATAAATCTAACGAACACCAGGTGTAAGAATTTTAGACGAAGTAAAGAGATTAAAGAATGAGGTCCGGGCCCCATTAGCAATCGCCCTTAAATACGTCATTGATGACCAGGAATATTATCTATTTTAGATATATGACGATCAACATATGTGTAAATTTCATAATAGCTGTTACTAATTTGCTTACTATTGTAATTATACAGTGCAGTCCGCTTATAAAGAAGTCGGTTACTAAGTAAGTTCGGCATAAAGTACAAAATTATTTAGTCCCGACAAAGTCCTTTAAGGTCCTATGTTAATTTAGTCCGCTTATAATGTATTAACTGAAGTTCGGTTATAAAGCAGTTTTTCGGATGTAATAGTCCGGCCTGGTGCCGGGTTAACTCAGAGCCGGGGTTCACTGGGAATAAAAATTATTTATCGGATCAACAGTTTTATTCCTATTTATTTACAATTCTACCTTAAATTGAAATACTCGATGTAAATACATGTACAATAATAAAACTAAAATACTGGATTCTGAACAAATTACAACAATAATAAATCAAAACCGGTGTTCTACAATGAAAATTAAAGCTGCCTTGGTTCGGCCCTGGAATGTAGACAATCTGGACACGTTCCGCGCGGGTCAGCGGAGGACGACGCGCTGCCGTAGACGGTTACTGCCAACTGAGAAGCACGCTCGCTCTCTGAAGGCCACAGCTGCTAACAACTAATAAATTTTTATTACAATTGAAGAAACGGTGTTACTCGCAGCAACTGGATTGTAGCAGCTCCCTGGACGCATGTTCTCCGTTACCTAGCAATAAAGGAAATTCGTTCAGGTTACCTATCATCATCATCATCATCAACAGCCTTTCCATCCCACTGCTGGACGTCGGCCTCTTCTCTGCCACGTGTTTCTCCTCAGCGCTAAGGTAGAAACACGGGGGACCTACAGTCCACTCCGAACGACAGAAATTCCAAAGAAGGTTTTTAGCATTAGATCCCACGGTTGCAAGCCGAATTGGAAAATTGTGTGTGGTGGGTTACAGACAAGATTATTATAAATCTGCATAGTAATGCTTAGGTTTCGAACCCAAGCCAGAATCGACGTTCTATTCAGAAACCGAGCGCTCTACTAACTGAGCTACCACCACACACCTATAGGTTATAGGTTACCTATAACTGGAATAAAATAAGTGATGCGAATTTCATAGGCGTTGCAGTGGTCTTCGCCGATCGATCGCGGCGTGTTGTTGAAGTGTTCGGGCTTTCGCAGGAATCGTGGATTTGTTTAGAATGATTAAAGCGAGCACTAAAACGAAAGCGCGGGTCCCCCAGGCCAACGAGATAGTACTACGATATCCGTAGTAAATTCTTTAAACTACTTTCAATGCGGTGTTTTCCAGGTGAGGAGAAAATACGTAAATACGTTTTAAATGTTCGGAATCAACTAAAGGCGGGATTACACTAAACGAAAGCGCGGGTTGCCCCAGTCTAAATCAGGTTTGAACGGAAAGTAATTACTGGATTACACTGTCAAAGCGCGGTTCGCCCCAGGCTAATTCAGTGTTGACTGGATTTCTAGGATTTTCAGGTATGGGTTGAACTGGGTTTAGTTAAAGGATTCGGTTGATAAGTTCAGGCTACGGGACTGGCTTTTAAACTGGTTCTGGAGCTGGACTTCCTTCTCCAGGTTTTGCCTCGGAAGTTTCTGGTTCTGGACTGGTTTCTAGACTGGACTTTCTTCTCCGATCTTCGGCTCCGAAGATCTGGTTTCAGGACTGGTTTCTGGGCTGAACTTCTTCCTCTGGACCTCGACTCAAGAGTTAATGAATTTACCTTGGAAAATTATTTTTATACTGCTAGTCCGGCGTTTCGTTTCGGCGTCGTGTCGGGCCGGTCGGGAGTGGGATGGCTCATCGGTTTGCAACTACCAGCTCCACCAGCACCTTTCCGGTGAAACAATAACGCGGAAAGTTTCTAAATAAATTTGAAAACGAGTTCTGGCCGGGAACTTCGTTGCACGGATCAGGAAATTCCATATTTAAAGCTGGAAACAATATTTGCCTGGTAACATCTTTTCCCAGAAAGACAGGTAGGCAGGTGGGCAGATACTGAGGGATGAAAGTTTGAATTTCCCACACTTGCGGATTAAAATTTAATTGCTCTTTAATTAAATATTGGTCGCTATGGTCAATGGCCCATGCAATCAGTTGTTGTGTAGGAGTGTGTCAGAAGTGTATTGAAAAGCGAGGACAACTTTTTTGAGTGAAAATGAGTGCGAAAAGGAACGCGTTGGGTATGGAAAGCATGTTACCAGTTATCAAGGCGCTGGAGAGGGGTCAGAAGAAGAGTAATATAGCAAAACAAATCAATCTGGTGTACTCAACCGTCAACACAATATGGTGTTCGAGGGTTACAATCGAAGCTGAATCGGAAAAGAACCCGAACTGTCAAACCAAGAGGCTAAGAAAGCCAACTCAGGAGGATTTGGATCAAGCGCTCCTCCAATGGTTTATCCATCAAGGAAGCCTCAACATTCCCGTCGGTGGTCCAAATTTACAAATTAAAGCTGATCACCTGGCTAGCATACTGGGAATCGAAAATTATGATTGTTCCCATGGTTGGATAGAACGTTTCAGAAAGCGCCATCAGATAAATTTTAGGAACGTTTGTGGTGAAGCAATAGATGTCGACAGGAATGCAACAGACGATTTCATTAACAATGAATAGACGACTATATGACAGCAGTTTAAAAATGAGCACGTTTTCAACGAGGACCAAACTGGTCTTTTTTTTCAAGATGAACCCGGATTCTACACTGAAATTTAAAAATGAAAAGTGTGTTGGCGGTAAAATGTCCAAAGAACGCCTGGCAGTTTTCGTTTGTGCAAATGCCACTGGCACAGAGAAAAGGGAACCCCTAATCATCGGCAAATCCCAGAAATCTCGCTGTTTTAAAAACGTCAAGAAGCTAGCAGTAAAGTGCACTGCGAATCGAAAGTCCTGGATGGTTACGAAAACTTTCGAAAAGGAGTTCAGAAGTTCGGACGAGGAACTCATCAAAACAATGAAGAAAACCCGTTCTTCTGTTGGACTTCGGCTGACGAGATGGCATGACCACCTACCTGACACCGGGACCCCTGCTTTAGTCTACATAAAAATATTTCTTCCGCATTGAAAATATGCTGTACTAAATTATAGCACGAAAGTGACAAAAACAGCAAGATTGGATTTTTGATTCATTTCTTTTATAATATATAAACGTCATTTTTTAATTTTTGCTTTAAGAGATTGAATATGGCATTAAAGTGAATCACAATACAACACACATTGATAACGGCAACATACCTTATTAATAACGATAACAAACAAATTATTAATAGCAGTAACAAACAAAACGCTCAGTAATAATATCTATCTCTAAAAAATTTGTTTGTGTCAAATATTAAATTTCGTAAGCAAATATTTACTTTATGCAAGTTTCAAAGATCACCACTTCACGATTGAGCTTTTTGCCCTAAGAAATAATTGGCTAACATTCAAGGATTTCTTCCTCAAAGCGAAATAATCTTCTAGAATCATTAAAATGCGGAGATACTCGAGGCGTTTTTGATTTCTTAAACAAACCACTTCAACCATCTTTAACAGTAAAAATTAAAAACACCGACATGAGCCTACTACTGCCTAGACTCAAGATTTTGTAGGATTTATTCATGATATGAAGTAGAAGAGTCCCTTTATTCAAACTATTTACATAAGGCCGAAGTAAATGGATGCATTCGCAAGCACTTACGTGCATTAGCAAAAACATTTACTTCCATTTTTGCACATATTCGTTGAAGGATTTGCTTTTTATTTCGAAAGCAGAAGATTATGCTTTATTTTATTCATCCGGGCAAATTGCTCTGTGTATTTTTCCCATTTTTTCCAGTCATACTGGCATGTGTATTTGATGCCTACGGTTCCTTTTTGCCCCCAATCTTGTTGAACTATTTAAGTTCCTTTAGTTTTAGGGAATTTGGGGGAGATTCTTTGAAGTTGTAGGTTGTAGGTTGTAGGTGGATTTTGGATTTGAAATGTGGATGTCATAGTGGACTTTCTCTTGAGTGTTGGGCCGTGCAAGTTGTGGGTTACTGGAAAAAGTGTGGAAGGTAATTCAATATGATTCATGCTCTTCATGCTTAGTGGTTTATTTAAATCATCTTTACCTACAAAAGAATTTAGTTAGTTTTCTGTTTAAAAATTGAGTGTTACAGAAAACAATGATTCAAGTAAAGTTTTAAACTTTGGAAAAATAATTTATATTAGTAGTTAAATTATTTAACCCCATTGAAATAACCAAAAAATATTTTTCTGATAGCTCCTATGTATAGGGAGTACGGTTTATTACAATCTGTCCAAAAATAATTTTTCTAATATTTTATATAAGCAAGATATCAAGCTGATTCGTCTTAGCAGACTCATCTTGTATACTACAATCTGAAATATATTTTTGAGTTGTGGTTTTTGATAATTGGAGGATACTCTATTTTTATGTACATACACATAGGTATATCGAGTATTATAGTAAATAAATGAATCAAACGCCTGTAGGTTTACCGAAACCAAATGAATACGGTGACGAATACATAAACGGAAAGAGTGTGCCGCGACATTTATAGTAAATTCTGCAAATGTTAAAATTCTTTGAAAAAGAAATAGTTATGTAAGGTTGTTTTTATCAAGGCTTGTGATATTGGAAAACTTCAAATGCAAAGAGGTTGTTGTAATTTGTAGTTCTGTTAGTATTTGCGGATTAACTAATGTGTACGGCCCGGCCGCCTGTTTATAAGCTAAACATACAGCATGCATCCCAAAACCAAAATATTATTTTGTATAGTTTCTCGGGGGATGGCTTTGTTAGTAGTTTTGCTGTGACTTTGATCTACAAGGTCCCCAAGACCAAATAAGGTATTTGGTACACTAAAAAAAGCTTCACGTTAACTGCTAATACTTGCTACAGAAATAATGGGCCGATCTGTTGCTCGAAATACACCCAAACCCGGAGACAATCTAGAATCTGCCATTAAACGTAACTTGATTAATGGATTTTATGCAACAGGTATTTACCCCCTTTATAAACATAAAGTTTTTAATATAATTGCGCATGTTACTTATAACATCCAAATATAGAAATCAGGATACCGTAATAGATTTCTTGGAACAAAAACGATTTGGACAAACTATTGAGAGAGTTCGACGAAATAATAAAAAACTAAACATCGAGCCCGCTAGAGAAAAACTAAAGTCAAGTTTACAATGAATGCGAAGATGAAACAAGAAGAATACACAAAAGCAAAAGAAGAGCATTCTTCTAACTGCTGGAATATTCGTTCTAGTGACACAAATTGTGTAATTTGCAACTATATGTGCAAAGTGGTGGAACAATATTCAGAAGATGGATAATTTACCATTGAAGACTTGAAATCCTTAAATAAATAGGATACCTCATTTAAACTTGCCCCTAAAGACATATCTAACCAAATGAAGAAAATGATCATTGCGAGTTAAAGTTTCTAGAAAGATAGATGTACTTAAATTATAAACTTATTAAATTAGTTTACTTTATTACCATAAAAATACCGAATTTTTTATTTAATCATTTATTTAACTGACTTTGCTTATATTCTAACATGTTTAAGCTCTACATAATATAGTAAAACAAATTTATTTTGTTCAAATATGATGTTCTTCAATGGCTTCAAAATCATCCCATGATGCAAAATTACCATTACACAAAAAATGTTTCACAAATCTGAAATGAGGCGAGATTGACTCATTTATGTGATAGTAGTAAAGTTTTCACATTTTCTAGTGGGATGCCAAAGTTGTCCCATTTGTAATCTATATTTGATCGGTCACATTGTATTCTCTTAATTCCATTTTAACAAAATTAAATTCAGTTAGCATGCTATTGTGTTCTGTGACCTTAAGCAGATATATTGACATGTTTACGCAGCAACTGGATTTTTGTGTAGTTTATTAATTTGCTAAAATATTTTGATAAGTGTTGCCCGGAAACTTCGGGATGCTATTAACGGAAGGACAAACTGAAGCACGGTGTTTTGCGTCCCAATTCAACAGTCTGTTTATTTAATAGCTACTATATATAATACTATATATATTATACTATATATTATATACTACTATTGTATACTAATCTATAATACTAAATTCAAAATTTTGGAGTACCGCCATTATTATCAATTACTGATCATCCATGCATTGTACAAGGTTTATTAGTGACGAGCTCGATCTGGACTCTACAAGTCGGCCTAGAATCCGTTTCAACTGATAAGGAGAACGCAAATGATGTACAATGGCTAAAAGTGGGCGTTGTAATCTGTATTTTACCCAAACTTTACTTGCCAAATAAATGACCTGTTTAAGCCTATTCAGCGAGCAGGAAGGTAGGACTACCTTGCAAGCCACCGCCTTGTCTGAAAATGATCACGTTATCAATTGGAATAAGTTTTACAACTTACAAAAAAATCTAGCGAAATTGAAAATGTGGAATATCGGCGGGGCACTTGCAGAGGCAATACTGGTGTTAATATATGTAATAAAAAATTCAACTAAAGTTTTAAATAGGTACAAAAAAATAAATAATTACGAGGGAGGTTCAAATTTGACCTGCATATTATTTTTTTCTGAATGTAATAGAAGAGATAATGCAAAGCGGTCTTACATTAATCGAAGTAGGCATGTTAGATAACGCCATAAACAATTGCAACTTAATTGTATCAATACTATCATTTGTATTAACAATATCGTATAACAATGTGTCAAATTCTGTTGCACAACGTGTAATGATTAAATTTCTTTTCAATGAAGTGTTAGGAGCGTTTTTGTTGAACGTTTTTATTCCACTCGTAAAGATTGTTTTAAAGAAACCAAGCTTCACATATTTTTTGTATACTTACCGTAAGGGTGGAGTGTTGGAATTGAGCCGTGCATGGACCAATGACAGACGAGGGTCACAAATAAGCGAAACCACATATGGAAACATGAAAAAGAAAAGGACGCACCAATCTGTTACTGTTATTAAGTACTGTAGTGTAACTCCCCGGGGCGCACACCCCTCTCACGCCGTTGAATGGGTAGTTTACTGGTAACACTTGGATCGAATAATTAACTCATGGTCCGCTCGTATGATTGTTAACCTCCACATCATTGTCCATTAGATAATTACTTCTGTTTTAACACCATTTGAACACCTGAAAACCAGTAGCACTGGCGCACTCTCGAAAGAGTCAATAGGGGAGGAATACCGTACACCTATGTGTCTGTGACTCATGTTGAATTGCTTAGAACGTATATGTTACAGGATTCTGGAGTCTACTGCCCCGTGGAGTCTACTGCCCCGTGTAAATTCTGTGCATCCTAAGGTGCCAATAGGGGAAGGAATACATACCATCCACCTATGTCTCTGTGACAACCGTGCGAACTGCCCAACACGAAACACGTAACACAGGATTCTGGAGTCTACTGCCCCTTTGGAGTCTACTGCCCCTGGAAATTCCTTAAAACACCGTGGCTAGTCGCACTTGTACAAGCTTTCAATATCACCTGGCCAAACTCTGAGAGCTCCCAATCACAACCACACTCATATAACGAGCAATACTGATCAACAATCACACTTTCTCTAATTGTAGCTACATAGCAGAATATTCAATCACTAGTGGCACTATAATAATTAGCTAGCTACATGCATAACACATGCAACCCCAACAAAATGTCCAAACTCTCTCTGCCTTCACACATGGGTTTTTGTCGATCCGTCCCCTTTCTTCAAACGTCTGCCCTGCATTCTTCACCCTCTTGGGGTAAATAATGCTACCCTTGAGTTCCCAATTAGTTACCCACACATTGTAAACACAGTTTTATTCAAATTTGTTACAGTTTACATTTTTATATTTGAAACGACACAAACAAGTTCTACTTCACTAAACTAGAATAAAACCTATACACCTAACAGAAGGTGTAAACGCGACTGATATTCATCAGAAACTTCAAAAACAGTTTGAAGAAGAGTGTTTATCACTCAGAACAGTCTTTAAGTGGTGTAAATCCTTCCAGGATGGTCGTGAAGGCGTGTCGAACTAGCCGCATGCTGCCTGTCCACATTCAAAAAATTGCCGAGCTGATCCGGAGCAATCGGCGAATATTTGTGAAGGAAATGGCTGGGATTGTAAACATTAGTGTTGATAGTGTTCAAACTATTGTCCACGACAAGTTTAAATTTAGTTAAGTTAAGGCGATAACTTTTTGTCACGTATCATAACAACTGATGACACCTGGATACACCATTATATCCCAGAAAACAAGAATGTTAGCATGGAATGGGTTCACTCAAGCTCACCTACCCCCAAAAAATTCAAAACACAACCATTGGCTGGCAAAGTTATGGTGACTGTATTCTGGGACGCTATAGGACCAATTTAGGTCGATTTTCTCGAAGAAGGATTAATTCAGCTTATTACAGTGAGCTTCTTGGAAAGGTTAAGCTGGCCATACGAACAAAAAGACGCGGTCTCTTAAGCAAGGGCGTTATTCTACTGCACGCTAACGCGCGCCCACATACAGCGCAGCTAATGAACAATACATTGGCTAAATTGGACTGGGAAGTACTGCCTCACCCCATATAGTCCGGATTTCGTCACAAGTGACTATCAGCTCTTTGGGCCACTCAAAAAGTTCGTGGGAAGCAAGCGATTTGGCTCTAATGAGGAAGTGAAGGATGCGGGGCAAAATTGGCTACGTCGTCAACCAAAAGAATTTTTTTCGACGGGAATACGAAAGCTACCGGAGCGATGGGACAAGTGTATTTTAAACGGGGGTTGTTACTTGGAAAAATGATGTATATATAATATTAATTTATAGTTTGTACCATCCACAAAAAAATAAAATGCAGGTCAAATTTGAATCACACTCGTATATCTGATGGTTAATTGTAAAAGTAGAAGAGAATTGGTAAATCATCATTCATAACAAATAATGGGGGCTTTGGATGATTTAACCGTTAAACTACGGCATGGGGCACTCGGCGACCCCAGTAATGGATTTTGTTCCATATCTTTCCAAAAAAACATTTCTTAAATTTTGACGTTCTAGCTACTTGATTTTTGTTCAATTAACCATATGATAACGTGTTTATTTCTATAAGTATCTGCCTATTTTTCGTATTAGAGCTCAAAAGTCGCTTTGGGGTCCGCGTGTTACCCCACGCCGTGGTCTACGTTATAACATGGAAGGGTAGCTGATGTCAATAGTCAGCTATTTTTTATGTTGGTAATAACGGTATTCACTTTGCAAATGGTTATCGTGTTACCACAATTAATGTGTTGCATTTTAAAGTGATTCTGGAAGTCAATTACGTGTTAATAGTTGTGTAGAATTTGATTGTGGGTTATTATCCTTTAGTGTGTGCTGTGGTTTCAATATTGTCGAAGCGTCCAATTACCCAGGCGGAACTTGAAGAAGAAGCTTTAAGGCATTTAGACAACGATTTTGTGGAGTCCGATACAGACGAAGATATTGAAGATCCCAATTATATTGCCGTTGAGGAAAATGATGTTTTGGAGTTGGAAGATAATCTGGAACTTGTAGAGGAAGAAAATGGTAATTATTTTCCTGATAACTATGAAAACATAGATGTTCCTGAGAAACTAGAACAGTCTGTGGGTGGAAAATATTAGGCTAAGTCTGGTAAATTATGGTCAGCAAATCCTCTTAGGCACAGTCGTCGTCGAGATCATAATATTGTAACTAAGCAGCCGAGACTAACTAAATACCTAAGCAGCCACTGCAACTGACGTTATCGATATCTTTAATCTTTTTGACAGCTGACATGAAAAGAATAATTTGTGTGCATAATAATGAAGAGTTTATGATGCTTACAATCAAAAAAATCCTAATAATCAAAAAATGTGGAAACCACTGGTGAAAGTAGAATTAGACGCCTTTATTAGTGTTGCTTTCTACAGGAACCTTGCATTGCAGACAAGAAAATACAACACAAATGTGGACAACAGATGAATCGATTCGAAGAGCTATTTTTACTGCATCAATATCCCGTGGTAGATTTATTGCAATTCGTACATATCTGAGGTTTGAAGACAAACAAACTAGACCAGTGAGAAGAGAAACGGATAAATTGGCGGCCATTCGTGAAGTATGGAGTCAGTTCGTTGAAAATAGTAAACAATCTTATTTTTAAATGAAATGGTAACTATAGATGAACAGCTGGTTGCTTTTCGTGGCGAAAGTCCTTTCCGCCAATATATGAAATCTAAGCCGGCAAAATACGGATTCAAAATTTGGACGGCAGCTGATGCAAAAACAGTATATTTGTATAACTTAGAAGTTTGCACAGGAAAACTTGCTGGTGATCGGCCGGAGAAGGATCAAGGCTCACATGTTGTAAATATCTAATGGCACCACTTTACAACAGTGAACGAGGTGTAACCATCGACAACTGTCTTACTTCGGTACGTTTAGCTGAATTTTTGTTGTCTAAAAGATTACATTGCTGGGAACATTTGGAAAAAATGAACCAGAGACACCCAAGAACTGAAGCAGATCAAGGCAAGAGTAGTATACTGTTCAAATGGTATGTGTATGGTATCGTATGTACCTAAAAAGGGAAAAATGGTTTGCGCGTTATCGTCTCAGCATGATACTCCAGAAATTTCTGAAGAAGGACAACAGAAGCCAACAATGATTAAGGATTATAATGTCGCTAAGAGTGGGGTAGATATTGCTGATAAGCTCTTGAAAATATGAAATCACGAATTCCACTGTTGACAAAGAATCCGCACGTACTTAGAGCTATTCAAGTTTGTAGAGTGAATATTAGTCCTAATTCTTAAGTGGCATTCGGCTCTGCTTTGTATATTTCAGGTACCTAGTTAAGGTCCTCTGCCCCATTCTCTGTGTAAGAATGTGTATATATTTGTAAAAATAAAACAGTTCACATTCATTCCTTGGTTTAAATGGTCCGTCCATGCAAGGGTTCGTTTTGGACTCTTGATTTTTAAATAAGTTACTGAAAAACGGTCTTTAATATACAGTCCACTAATTAGAAGAAAATATTTAGAAGTGTGAGTAGTACTTACAACACTATCACTAGCTTTTTGTCCAGTAAAGACAGTCAGCCAGAGCAACACCTAAAACGGAGGAATCTGAATTAACAATCCCTAAAACATTAAAACAGAATTTGGGGACACGGGATGTGAAAAAATGGGATTTGTAGATAGGTTTTGTTATATTAAAGTTATACAGAATAATAGAATTAGTAAAACAGACAAAAATGTTTGCCCGCTTAAAAAAACTAAAATGATTTAATGATTCAGTATTCCTCCTTTCTTCTCTGAGCACTTTCATCTACCGAAAATTAACAACAGCAACGATTTTAGTTTCGTAATACTCTTCTATTATATACCCTAGAAATACGAAGTTAAGTTTTGGCAAAATACATCCAAAAAGAAACATAAAACATCAAGTTATGAATTAAATTGAATCATCATTATAAATACCATTTTAGATTTTAAAATTATTTTAAAATTTGATTTCTAAAGGTTGCACAAAGAAAGCAGTTCATTCATAAAAAATATATTTGTTGTTGTGGTGGTCCATGAAAGGAGTTCGGCCTGTAAGGTGGAAGGTTAGAGCTCCTTGCTCTCACACCCAGTTGCCGCGTGCAAAATGTACAGCACATGGTGATGTGGTGAGCATCAAGCAGTAGCAACCGCATCAGTACCCCTTTATTTGAAGTGACTGGGTAGGCCGCCTGCCAGATATCGAGTCGCGAATTTGAACACCCGACCTTCCGCACGAGAGGCTAGTGTTCTAACCAGTGGACTACACTGGCGTTGCAAAAATATATACTTTTGATTTGTATTATATACACTGTAAAATTTATTAGCAATATTATAACGTGTCACGTTTTACGAAATTTGTAGAATAAATGAAGAATTATCAATAAAACAATTATATAAACCAAACAATTAATTGTTTATTGTAGTGTGTTTTTATATCTGTTAAACCCATCCAAATATTTTTGTGGTATTCAAAAGCTGAGATAAGCGGGAATTAATGAACGGAAGTTACCATCCTCTTTGAGTTTTATCACAAAAGAGAAAGATATAAATGTACAATGTACTGCTTCTATTAGTTCATTCGTTTCTTATTTGAAACTTCCTTTCCCAAGCCTAACATTTCATGAGTCCAAAATGACCAATAAATAAAGGCCTGTAATTCAAAAATTCGTCGATTGTGCCATTCACAAATATTGGAACGAGAGTAACATTATTATAAAGTAGTATAAACAATTACTAAGCTGTTTAGATCAATATGCCTTGGCAATATGCAAACGCTAACACTTATTTTATTATATTTAATGCTAGACTATATACAAGGTGAACGTAAAGGGAAACACGTTATCTATAGTGTCCTGAGTTGAAATAGAAACGATTAAATTATACATACCGTTCTACAAAAGTGCTTCCTTAAGAAGTTATAGTTTCTTAAGAAGAAAAATAATTTTTAGCTGTGGGTATATTTCAGAAACAAAATGGCGGATCAAGTTGAAAATTGGTACAAATCTACTTCAGGGGAAGCGGAAAATTCTCAATAAGCATTACTGCATATTGCAAAGGGCGCTGTCGGCAGATTTTTTCGTACCATAAATATTATAAACAAACACCTTGAAAACAAATTTAAAACACTTAACACTTAACAAATGCTTAATAAATTCGATAATTAACTCGGCAAAACAACAATACACTGATTTCATATTGACAAACTTACTAACGGCAACTTGAAAATATGTAACAAATGCAATAATTTAGTATACACGGAAATGCTGAGGTGCGTTTTTTTTTAAATGGTACATTTTATCGACTTAAACAATTACATCTTTTTTGTGTAAAAATAACTACTGTCAGGAACTTTACCCATAAGAACAAAAAAGTTATAATAAATAAATTATTATGAAAGCCATATCTAGGAAAAAAACTGCCGAGAACGCTCTCTACAACCAGCAGTTCCCGTTCGGTTTCCCATGAAGTGGAGGTGTACCATTTTCAGCTTGATCCGCCATTTTGTTTCTAAAATATACCCAATGTTAAAAATTTTTCTTCTTTTTTGAGCCTTTTTAAGGAAGTATTTTTCTGCTAATGTATGTTTGGTTTAATCGGTCCCATTTGACCTCAGGAAGCTGCAGTTAAACTGTTTCCCTTTACTTTCAGGACACCCTGTATAATTTCAGCATACAAGAGCTGTTTTTCCATGTCGTAAGTATTACTTGAAGTAAATTATTCTAAACAGTAACAGGAAACTGGCAATCCATAATAAAATAAAAATGAAATAATTTATGAAAAATGTTCTTTAATTAAAGTTTTATCATAACATAACACTATTAAGTTGTTTTAGACTGAACCTTCGAAAGTTCTGAAGACGGCCCTGGGTTGTTGTATTTCAGAAATCTGCATATTCAACATACACCAATAGCTTTAGCGTTTAACCAAACCTCCGTTGTAATGGATGTTACAGCGCCCTCGTTTAAACTTGTGCCGTAAGAGGTCACTGCCCTTCATATTAAAGGAGTGCAACCGACACTTTTATACGTAACAACATTTAATGAGAATTATTAATTAGCGTTGTTTCTACACAAATGTAGAATCAGTTACTAAGTAGAATATTTATTTGAATTTTGATCAAACAGAATTTTTAAAATGCATGTTCTATTCTTTATCCTTTAAAACTAACTATGGTATTGATATAATTCAGATAGTTTTTTTTAAATGTGTAATTAATATGTAACAACTCTTGCTTACTAAAAATGAAGAACCATTAAAGGAATTTACGCCCCCCCCCCCCAGCTTTATACAACATTTACCCTAGAAACTTAATTTAAAAATGGATTTGCTGTGTATTATTTACACAGTCTACTTTCGTTTCTCTACAATCTACAACTATTACTCAAAAATGTTGCAAAATATAATAATATATGCATTGCTTGTCCAGCAACACAACATTCACATTAAATGTTTATTACTTTAAAACAGGCAGATTTATTTTTAGAACCTAACTCTTTAATATAGCAGTAAATTACATTTTTCCCAGCATTTTTCATTCTATAATTTTACAAAAATAAAGATTGTTTTATAGTTTCTAGTACAATATAATTTTGCAAATTACAAGCAAATTGAAAATAAAGTTATTCGATAAAACGTAACATTTCTTGTCCGCAATTTGGGAGCTTATTTTATAACAATTAAGAGAAAACTATTAAAATAAATAGATTGATGGAAGCAAGAAAATATGAAGGGTGTGAAAAATCGCCAGTGTACATAAAACCACAATTTATTAATAAATGATTTTACTTAGCACAATGATTGTTTACTTTGTAATACAACTACATCACGAACATTTACAATTTTCATTCACACTACTATATGAAGTTATCATCACTAGTAATAATTCACAACTATATCTAGCTGACACAGACTTTAGTGAAGACATTTTATTAATCGAGGAATTTTAATGCCTATTATTTACAACATTTATTCTTACACCCTAATAGGAACTTTGGTTTCATTCAAGGATTTAAAATCCTCTACTTGGATCAATAATTAATACTACACAAAGAAATAAATATAAGCAGCAACAAAACAGAGAGAGTTAATAAATAATTTATGTACACACAAATACTTCTTGGAAAATTTTTCATACCAATTGAAATGACACAGCTCATTCTAGATTTATAATAAATCTTTACAATTTTTGTTCTTAAACAAATTTATAAATATGATAAACTGCCTTTAAAGCTTAGTTGCTATAAGAAAGTCCATGTTATCTAGGCTGTACACTTATAATTCAGTTAAAATTGATCACGATATTTAATTATTATTAAAGATTTTTAATTTGACGAAAGTTTTACTTATAATTAGGGGAGTTGTGATAGTTACTTTTTAAGCTCTCTATGATTATATCAGAAATTCAATAATGAGTCAATTAGAGCAATAACATGGAATTCCTAATATAGCCGCAATATTAATTATGTAATTAAGATGCAATTAAGATAATGAGTTCTACCTTGAATGCGGATCTTCGTAATTAACGTGGAAATGTACAAATTGCATTTATATTTCTATGTTACAATAGATTGTAGCTGGCATTATACATCACACAATTTGGTCATTTGTTTAACTATCATTAATTTTAATGATAATAATTTTTCTGAAAACGTATACATTCACTTGACATTTTTCAACATTCAACATAATTCAGTCATGAAGCAAATCATGTTGAATTTGAGGCTGCCTCACCTTAAATACTTAAAGTTAATTGTTCAGTCTATGCTACACTATGAAAATAACTCGACAGTCCAAATCACAGGCTTCTTTTTAAACCATTCCTTTCGACATCATTCGAACTGTGTTTTTCAAAGCTTGTCGTTTGTTGCAAAACCATATTCGTATCACTTCTCTCTCGTATCCTAACTGATGTGCGAGTCCTGTTATTTCTGTCCCTGCACAACCAGCACAGTTAGTTGAAATTTTTTGTGTTACAAATTAACTTACCTGATGGATGAGTATTTCTCTCGAAGTGGGCATTAAGTAACTCTAAAGCTTGTGGCGTGAAGGAAGTTCGTCTTTTTCGTTTTTTCGAAGGTTCAACGCCAATAAAGTCTGTGAGATGGTTTTGCCCACTCTTGTATCTGCAATAGAAACTGTTATGTTATTTAATAATCGGGTTGCTATGACCCTCAGATATTCTTTTGATATAAATACTAAATATACAATTAAAAATAATATAAAACCGTTGGTCTATAGAGATATTACAAGGAAGGATGATTTTAAAAATACTTAGTTGTTTTAAAAATGATTATAATTAAATAACACAAAGTAGATTGTGCGCTTACAATGATATGGTTTATTAGTAAATTTTATGAATTATGTCTCCCTATTGCTGCATCACCCAACAATTACTTCTTACTAAATCGTGAACAGCATTTGCATCATATTAACGAGTATAGCTCGAATTTCTTTTAAACCCGCTTATGTACTTTAAGTCTTAGATATTTTATGGATATTTAAAAAACTCTTTCCTTAATATTCGAGGTGTGTTCAATTGAAACCCATCTTCAGTAAAAAATTTATTTACCATTTTAAATACAAATAATTACCGTTACAGTTAATGCACCTATTCCATTGTTTTACTAACCAACGTATACCCAGCTCATACAATTCTTGTGGCTGCTGATTGAAGAAGTCTTCCACAGCTATCCAATCTTTTAACGCCTTTTTCAGCGGTCCAAAAGTATAGAAATCGCAAGGCGACAGATCTGGGCTATAGGGTGGATGCTCTAAAACCCACCATTTCTTTCGTTGAAGATGTTCTTTTACCACATTAGCAACAGGAGGCCTAGCATTGTTGTGCAGCAAAATATCAAAGTTTCATTGTACAGATTTGCATTGACATTTACTCCAGGTTTCTTACACTCCAACAAGAAGGGTCCTTTATGGTCGAAAAAAAAATGTTAACAACACCTTGCCTGCAAAATGTTGTGCTTTGAACTTCTTCGGTGGTCGCGAACTTGAATGCCCCACTGTATCGACGATAACTTACTGGATGGCTCGTAGTAATGGCACCAAGTTTATCACCAGCAACTATTGACAGAAGAAAATCATACCATTTTGCCTATAGTCTGTGAGGTGTTGCAGAGATAAGCCCATTCTCAAGCATTTTTGTTCATTAGACAAGACACGAGGAATACATTGCCAACAAACTTTGCTGTAACCCAGATTACGAACAATACTATGGACAAATCCTACACTCGCATCAACAATTTTTGAAATTTATCCAATTGAAATTTGTCGATTTTCTCTAATAAGGCCTTCCACACGTGCCATATTGTTTTCTGTTAATGCAGTACATCGTGCACCTGGTTGCGGTTCACCTACAGTCCCCTCTTTTTCATTCTAAAATTTTCGGCACCATTCCTTTGCAGTTGGGTACGCAATACATGCATTTCCATACCCTGCTTGCATTTGCGTATGAATCCGTAATGGCTGCACACCCTCAGCGCACGCTGATCAAACTTGGACGGATTTTCAACAACAAACATCCTTTCAAAATCGAAGTTCTAACAGTCAGCATCACATTTAAACGCTAGAAATCTATTAATGTGTTGCATACAAACACTAAGTTGATCAAAGATGGGTTTCAATTGAACAAGCCTCGTAATAATATATATAATAACGGTAATGCTCTACACCCCATGAATAAGTTTGGCCTGTAAGGCGGACGGTCCGAGAATCCGTATCCTTGCTCACACACTTGGTGGCGCGTGCCAAATTCATGAAGGTGGTCATGTGGTAGACATTACGCAGGAGACAACCGCATGATTACACTTTGTTCATTAGAACGCATTGTTGATATTTCTTTTTTTTTATTTATAAACGTTTTATTGCCAGTTCAGCACAGAATGCTATTCATGGCAGGTTTAGCTGCTACACTTTTGGACATTATTTCACTATTCACTGTTCTTCACTTGTTAATGTCAGAGTCATATTGAATCTGATGAATTGATCACCTTAGTCAATGTCGCTGTTTAAAAGGTCCATCGGTAGCTTTCTTTTTAACCTAGTGTGCAGCGATTAACACAATAATAGTTCAAAATTTTGGCCTGTTTTGGGATCGAAACAGTTTAGATATTTTAGATTCTGAAAGCTAATTTTAAAATAATACGTTATACATTTTTATACAAGAATGCACTAAATAACTAAGAACACGGAAAAGTAATAATGTTCCGCCAGAAAATACAGTTGCGAATTCTTGGAATAATTTTAACACTCTTCTTTCTAAAGAGAGTACCTTTCTGAGTAATGGCATTTTTATTTTATGGCAAATGCGGCAAACATACGGATAGAGAATAAGAGAATAATTAGCAACTGTTATTTTTTAAATACGTTTATTTTTAATAAACTACATCATTGTGACAAATAAATTCATTTTAAAACAACCCATACCTCCATAAAATAGTATCATTATTAAAACCTAACTACCAATTCTGATAGTTCGATATCATTTGCTCGCCATCACTTTCTCGCCGCAATTTTCTTGCCACCACTTGCTCGTCACCGTTTGCTCGCCACCACTTGCTCGTTTGCTCGCTGGAAGAGATACTCGATAAGACAGTTGCTCGGCAGCCAACTTGCTCGCAGTACTATAACTATATCTGCTTCAACGCAGAAAAACAACTTTTCTTGTTACGTACTTTCGTTTGTAAAATAATTTAGCACATCTTCAAGGTTTACAGTTAAAAGCTTTACATTTATTTTTGAATACTATAAATATACGGCAACAATTAATGTCTTTAAATAGAAGATTTTAAGAAGAATTAATCGTTTATACATCAAGAACCCAAAGAATTTGCTTTTACAAAATATTTATCTATACAAAGGTGAGTGTGCGGTTGAGGATATCATGGAAACGGCGTGGCAATTTTAAAATTTTTAGTTTTATTGAACGTTTATCAAGGACAGTAAGCTTTTGAAAACTGTTTGGAAATGGAAGAGGAAGTTGAATATGTTTTTCGGTAATACTTCCTATAAAAAAGCTAATTCACAATTTTAAAACTCAAATGTTGAAGCAAATCGTATACAATTTACCAAACTCTCTAATTTAAAAATTCAGACCGATACGATCAATATTAGCCTATATACATTGAAATACATCAGGTAACCCTTCTTTGACTATTAACTTTCAGAAGATTTTCAGAATCACCGACAGTATATACTAAATGCTTACAGATATCATTTTATATTAAAAATAAATTTCTTGTTGCGCACCTGTCCCGCGAACAGTCGACTTGGCGAGCAAATAATTGTAGAGCATAGAACTCGCGAGCAAACGACAGGCGTGCGAACGACAGGCGAGCGAACGACAGGCGAGCAAACGACAGGCGAGCAAACGATAGGCGAGCAATCGGTGGCGGGCAAGTGGGCGGAAGCCAATTCTGATTATATAATAAAGTAGAATTTATTACCGTTAGCGATAAGAAATAAATTGTACTCATATTATTTCAAACGTACACAATGTGAAAAAATTGACTAGACATATTTGTTACAATCTATATAATTTCAGAACTTTTCATATTAGCATAATAGCTTAATTGCCAATAAATATACTGTAGTAGATTCTATTTTTGGAAATTCGAAAAGATAAGCTTAATTTCAAAGAATAACATAACTTCAGCATTATTTAATTTAATGTTTAAATGTAGTATCAATATTATAATTATATAATATAAGATAATTTATGTTTTATAGTAACGGATTTAATTTGTGTACTTATACCATTTCTTGTAATCACTATTTTTCTTTTATTTAAACACCGATCGTCTAGTTAGAGTAACTAATATTTCAATCGAGTAAAAAATGTTATTAAAATGTTAATATCCGCGTAAATAATACGAATTTGAATTTTGAAGTTTGAGGTAGTGCCGAGTGTCAGCCGTTCTTAGATACACCCTTACACTTCCGGTGTACCATTGTACGATCTTTCAACGATCCACACCTTGCTTTTCAATATTTTTTGAACGTGTTTATGTGTTCGAGTCAGTAGATATTAGTATTGATTTGTTTGTTTGAACTTAAAGAATATAGTCGATATTGGATTAATTTCGATCTACGCACGGTGAAACGTCTATCAATGTGATGCTTTTTTAAGCGTACACTATATACAAAGTCTATTTAACACTTTGTAAGTACGAGAATGTGCTTTAGCAGGATTTGTTAATTGTGTGATAATAAAAAATAAAATTCAATCAAATCCACATGATGGAAATCTGTGCTACTCTGCTATAGTCTAAGCATTCTGCCCATACAAATGTCTTTTAATCTCTTCGGGCTAAGACCGCATCGTTGTAGAATTGATTGATGCTGACGTAGCGCTAACCGTTTCAAGTAGAATTACCAAAGCGTAAACCAATTGTACTCTGATAATGCTACCTGCAATGGTTAATGAAATGTCAGCATCAATCAATGCTACGACGATGCGGTCCAAACCCGAAGAGATAACTACATTAGGCACAAACCGCGGAAGCCTGAAACTTTATATAAATCATGTATTTATGTCCGAGCGATACAACAAAATTTTTAAATAAACGTGAAGTTAGTCGTTTTACGTAAATTCTCGCGCTTTTATTTTTTGAGTTCAAATTTTTGTGGTTACTGAAACTTTCTGTAATCTTCTTTCCATTTAGTTAGGTGTTGTATATTTTCTTAACATCAGTGCAAACTTCCACACCCACGTTAAAGCACAAGATTTACATTTGGCACCTTAAAGGGCAGACTAAGTCACGTTTAAATCAGTTAAAAAATTTTCAATATTTTTTATAACGTTAACCTATTTTTCAAACAGTCGTGGCTCGGAACATCGGATTTTTAACGGTCGTTCACCTTCTGAAGGTAATGGTACAAAACGAGGCATTCTGTCTAATAATTTTTCTCTGAACTTAGTGTTTGCAATTATATTGATCTCGAAGTTAAACCGTAGGTCCTCTACGCCCGCCGCACTATAACTACGCAACACAAGCATCAAAGAGAAACTTGCTAGGCCTTTATGAAACATTTCATGCGAAAAAGGAGAAAAATCCAGTGTTGCTGTTGAGTTTTATTAATGATTATCAGGTAATAAGTTCATCAAACCAAAATATATTATCATTTTGATCAATTTTTTTATATTCTGTAGTAAACGTAATAGTTGTTCTTGAAACACGCTGTATATATGTCATTCCAAAGTCAACGAATTATTATGTTTACAAATACTTCTAAAAATCAAGGAACAAAGTTTTTTATTTTATGCTAAGCAATTGCGAATCTATCAAATCCAAATACTAAACCGTATTTGAAAGTCGAAAACTGTCATATGTTTAATTTGTAGACATTTACGTATACGGATTGACCTTTGATAACCATCCTTTATATTCTATATTAAACGCTACAGTTGTTTATTGCAGCACTGTATATATGCCATTCTAAGTTTATGCAATCCTTATAGTTTAATCATTAGATTCTAATTTTTCCAACCAACAAGTAATTAAAACATATTTAAATATAAACGAAAAACTGTTTCTGTTAAAAGTTAACCAATGGGGAACGTATCAGGTCTAAACGCTAAACTATATTGTTAATAAAATACTAACCTCTCTTCGGCTTCCTTCATCCATCTCTCCAACACAGGTTTGATCTTTTGCGCACTTTTAGGAGTAATGTCTAATTTCTCAAACCTAAAACGTTAACATTGTTTTACTTCACTTAAACAGAAACATGTAAAATCTGAAAAATGAGGCACAGGACACTGACATACGCTTGAGTGTTAAAAAAGAATGTAATTACCCAAAATCACCAAGAGAATATGCCAGTGCCCTGGCTATTACATATAGCCATAAAATAACTAGTGGCTCATGAAATTTTGTACAAAAACAAGAAGAAATTAGTTATTATATGGGAGTAATAAAAAATTAAAACATACATTGCTTGCTGCTGAGAGGAAAGCTGCGCGGCGGCTATCATCTGAGAGGCCAGGGCACTGGGAACAAACCAAGTGGTTACTTACGTGAAACTTAACTCAGATTGTAACAAAGGGTACAAAGGATTTGTTGATGTGTTAATTATTAACAATGGAGAACTTGCACATCGTTATTCTAGTTTTGTGTTAACGAAACAAAACGTAAATACGGTTTCTGCCAATTCTGACTCAATCTAAAACCTTTTTCCAATTTTAAAAGACACGAAACTCTTACAAAATCGTTGCAGACTGAACAGTGGAAAAAATGTGTAAGCCAAAAACAATGCCGAAAAATTAATCCACTACTAACCACAAAAAACGCTTAAAAATCAGTTCTATCAAAAACGACAAAATGTTCTGGGAAGTCAAGTTACTTGCACCGTTTGTTACATTCAATTATTTGCTTATTATCAATGTCCTGGCGCACTTTCAAGTAAGTTCAGTTACTTTTTAAAGCACAAATAATTGGCACTCTAAAACTGGAATTTTATCATGTAAAAATATTTACCTGCAAATAGCGCTCTGGCTGTAAGCTGGTCCTTCAGTAACACTTAAGGCCTGTCCAACTTGTGTCTGCGTAAGGCCTAACGAGAGCCTCCTGAGTTTAAATGCTTTCGCAAATTCCTTAATTTCATCCAAATTTATCCCATCCACGACGTTACTGCTGGTTTGATTTATAGTTGGCTGATCTGTAATGAGCCAACGTTTGCGGTAATTTTTGTTGCATGTTTAGCTAGTTTTACTGCAAACGACTATTTACATGCAGGAATGCGTTAGACTGATTACTGGAAAACTCATCATAATAAATAAGTGAACCTAAATTTGTCCGCTATTAATTGCACGTTACTTGGAATCTAATTGGTTATATAACATCGGGTACAATTAATTGAAATGGTAATTACTAATATTAGTGGTAATAAAAATTGAAGGTAATTTACTTAATAGACAATTAATTAAATTACATAAAAAGCATCAATAATAATTAAACAGTAATTTTGTACAGCAACTGTTTGTGATACAACAATATTCCACAATTAATCATTTTATCATCTGCAGTTGTATTAATTAAGCCAATAATAGAACGCCATAAAACCGTTATTACCATAATAAAAGAATCATGAAGATAAACTATTTTATTCTATTGTAAGATTGTCCCTCGCTGACGATATTCTAGCAAAAAAGAGGTTTTCAACAAAAGATCTACATGAATTCTAAGCCTCCAATCATATTATATCTTCTGTTTCTTTTATGGCTAATATTTAGCTCAACTGGTGTCTGACACAACGAAGATTAAACAATTAGGAACAATTAAAATAAATAACATTACCAAACATTTACAGCCGATTGTACTACAGCAATTGGGGTTATTTTAGAAACAGGAGACCGAAAGGATTTCTTTAGAATAGAATTAGCATTGCATAAAAGTCATGTTACTACCACTAAATTTGTGTTGTTGAAAATGTATATAAATTTTAACAGTAATAGTTTTAATTATCGCATTAAAAAAATCTATGTCATAATGTATTACACTTTGGAAACCCCTCTGCATGTGAAAACTAATCGTATACAAATGTTGTAACTAAAAATGGTAAGTATTTCTAAATGTGATTACGAAACTCACACACTTCTGAAATAATTATTTACTGAAACTCTGACAAAAAAATTGGATAATTGGATTACTGTACAGCTTCCTCAATAAACTAAGGGAATGCGTGCGAGGTTCGGCAATTTAATTCCCGGAGTTGCAGAATATAACAACATTAATTAAGTAATACAAAATAATATTTGATATTTATCGAGTAAAGTAATATCATTTTACTTTAACACACTTATTGCAACATTCTACAAGTTTTTAGAACACATTCGGTAAAGGCGTCAGAAGAAACTGCTTCCCATTTGAATTCTAAATTTCTCTTTAATTTTTCTGTTTTCACATTTGTAAAGAAAACAAGTCTTCTAGTGCCAAATCAGGTAAGCAGGGTGGGAGATTGATCAAATGAATTCCGATTTCAGGAATGACTTCGCTATCAGTGCAGAATGGGCTGGTGCATTTTCATAGAACAAGAACCAGCAACCGTTTTCTTGAAATTGCGTCCCATTCAATCAAGGACCTCAATAATCGCTTTATCATTTCACTGTAGAATGCACTATTTCCTGTTTGTCCTTCCTAGACAAATTATTTTTGAATCACACCCTGTTTATATTTAGGCAATCAGCATGGTTTGAGTCCGGACTTTTGCAAACGGGGTGATGATTTTTCAATCCGCTGTGGTGTTTCGTCTAAAGATCTTACATCAACACTTACAATGCAGTTAAGAAAATTTGCATTGTCGCGACAAGTCTAAAGGAAGTCTGCGCACGATATAACTCTTCTTTGTTTTTCCTCATTTGTAGTAGAGAATGTTGTGGTAGCTCAGTTGGTAGGGGGCTCGCTTTCAGGGCAAATTATGGCTTGTGTTTACGTCCTCATAATTACCACGCAGCGTATACAAATCTTGTGCTACAACCCACCACACACAATTTCCCAATCATGATAGTAACCGAGGGATCGTAATGCTAAAACCGTCTCTGAAAATTCCGTCGTTCTGGTTTTACGTTAAAATGTAGGTGTCTCGTACTTCTACCTTAGCACTGAGGAGAAATACGTAGCACAGATGAGGCCCGTGAAGACTGTGCGGGGCGAACTCTCTTTCCTAAATCTTTTAAATCAAATTTGTCAAGTCGTGTCCTTATTGATCATCTTCATTCGGCGATCTTTTGCCACAAAATCACGAACTCTTGCAGCTGAATCTACATTTCAAGAGATCGCCGAACACGAATCTAGAATTACCTTGAACAACCTCACGTCCATCTTTAATGCGTTTAAACCATTCAAGCACACTTGAGGTGTTATGACCGTACACAGTTTTTAACATTTCATTAGTATCTGTAACTTTCTGTAACTCACAGCAAACGTTAATATTTACCCGTTGTTCCATGGCAACTGACAAAAACAGCTGCTCAATTTTCGCTTGATCACCCTCTATTTATAAAACTATTAAGTGTTTTCATTTTACGTGACTCCAGTCCTGCAGCGTGAATCCGGGAATTAAATTGCTAACCTTGGTATACAATATTTCCAGATTAATCAATTTTTCAATCAATAGAACATCATTATAAAATTAATTTTGTGAACTGCAGTTACCATTTCCTACTTAGAATACTTAGAATATAACTATATGTTGGCTTTAACGCCGCCCCTCTTAATCAATACTGTAATACGATAATAAGAAGCAAACATATTGTTAAATGTTGAAGTTTGAAGTTGAAGTTTTATGAAAGTGGCAAATTAAATTGTATAAACCAAACTTGGACTGTGTATGATGGAAGCATATTAAACTATTTATGGAATTTATTCACGAAAATAAATTTCCCTTAAAGATATTTTGCAACAATTGGAAATCGAACAAGTTGTTAAAAGTTACTTATACAATTGACCGTTTTGGTACTGACACATAATAATTCCTAATCGTATTTGAATAAAAGCTCTTAGGTACCAAAAACTAAATAATAATTAGTAGTTAGTAATTAAATTTCTGGTATCTTCTTCTTCTAATGTCGTATCATGTGATGTTGGCGACCATTATAGCAAATCTATGTCTTTCCTGGGTAGTACGGAAGATTGTATGTGTATTGTAGTGTTGGTCCATTCTTTGATGATTCTGAACCAGGATTTCTTCTTTCTTCCTTGTCCTCGTTTTCCTTCTACTTTGCCTTCTAAGGCTACTCGTAGTATATCATATCTACTGCGTCTAAGAATATGGCCAAAGAACTGTGCTCTACGTTTCTTAACTAATTGCGCTAGCTGGGAGTCGTGTGCTTATCCTGTTAAGTACTTCTTCATTTGTCATTCGAGCGGTCCAAGGGATTCGTAGCATTCTTGGATATAACCACACTTCGAATGTCTGCGCTCGCTCTTCAGTGTCTTTTTTTATTGTCCAGGTTTCGCAACCATACAATAGTGTGGCCCATATATTACATTTTAATTCTCGCACTCTCAAATCTATTGATAGCTTCATATTGCTCAAAACATTCTTCATTTTAAAGAAGCTTGCTCTAGCAATTTCAATTCTTCTTTTAACTTCTTGAAAGTGATCCATTTTGTTGTTTATGTTTCGTCCCAAATATGTACAGCTGTCCATGTTCGCGATCGTCTTGCAGTTAAGTTCTAGAGTGATGTTCAAATTATCTGTTTTACTAAATAGCATACTTTTTGTTTTATTAATGTTTATGCTTAGTCCCATGTTATTACTTTCTGTGTTCAGTCTATCCATTAAAATTTGCAAGTCCATTTCGTTGTCAGCCAGGGTCATGATATCATCCGCATACCTTATATTACTAAAACTAGTTCCGTTTATATTAATTCCTTCGGGTCGGTCCTCTAACGCGTTTTGTATGACACATTCCGAAATACGTTGAAAAGTAAGGGAGATAGTACACATCCTTGGCGAACACCCCTTGCAATTTTTATTTCTGCCGTTACTTCGCCTTCTACTCGTGCGCTTTTTGACTTCAATACAAGTTTCTGATTATTTTTAGATCTATCTATTGTAGCGGTCCGCATTTGCGATTATGTTTATATTCCCACGGACAGTTGAAATATTAGACATCATAATTTTAATTTTTATTCTATACTCGCATATATATTTCATGTTAAATGTAACTGCTAATCCATTTTAGATGGCGTTTGGAAATCACGCCTCATTGATCTTGGGAACGGCCGTTCCTTTACACGTGTTTATTTTTTTGTAAAGGTTCTCTCCTTTACGAGTAGACCTAATTTATGAGGGCTACGAACAGAAAATAAACATCAACTTTCATAGACAATGAATGGCATTGTAAGACACTACTACCTACTCGGTAGTTGAATTTTATATTTCCATACTTAAAACATTTCTTTTCGTCTTTTTCTTTCTGCTATTTATTGCAGGTAAATAGGTTAACAATTTGACTTTGAATTAGTTGATCTCAAGTATGTAAGATATGCAATGACAGCTCTCTTTAGCGCGGTCTATTACTGTGCTAAATGTTTAGTGTAGCTTAGTCCATAACATTTCTAAATTATTACTTTTTTTGTTGTTGATTACTGTCATGGGTGACATTCTACACATAGACGGTTAACTAAACACTAAATTATGAGAGTTATTTATTTAGTTTGGTTAGTTGTTAGTTAGTAGTTTGGCACTTGCTCAGCGCCTTGAGGTATCTTAGCAACTTACGGGCCTCCCTTGATGATTGCATTTCAAGGTATCTCTGCTGCAGCGTCAAGTTTCCTTAACCCTTCACCTACCAGCTCTTTGAGGTATCTCAGCAGCTTATGGCTTCCCTTGATGATGCGCTTTGAGGTATCTCAGCTGCAGCGTCAAGGTCCATTAACCATTCACCTGCCCAAAGTTTTGAGGTATATTAGTAGCTTACGGGTCTCCCTTGATGATTGCGCTTCAAGATATCTTAGCTGCAGCGTCAAGTTTCCTTAACCCTTCACTTGCCAGCTCTTTGAGGTATCTCAGCAGCTTACGGGCCTCCCTTCAGAAAACCACTCTGCACACAAGCCTATAACTTCATCTCTATTATTTTGTTTTACTGAGTAAATAGTTTAAATTTTCAAAGGAAATCGTTCTACTTGAGATTACATTGCACTATCCTGGCTAAGGCTTCCTGCAGTTCCCTAGCTTTAACAAGTGAATACTGGGGATAGTTTATTTGCACTGTATGCAGTTAATATTTATGTTAATAAAAGTATCAAACCTATCCGGTGTTTTATTTCACGCATTTAGCTCAACTACTCTTGATTCGACGCTAAGACGATCACGACAAATAAAAGGTAAACACAACAAAAGGGTCCGTAACGTTACACTATCTAGACTAACTTTTTCAAATTGTGCTATAACTTTTTGTGCTGGTCTTCTCATAGTCTACATAGCAAGCATATACTTCTTTGTAAACTTCTAGGCACGGTTCCACTATTACCACCATAGCAAGCATGGCCTCTATTGTCCCTAAGCCTTGCCGGAATCCGAATTGAGAATTTCTTAGATATTCTTCACGTTTACCTTTATTTCTATAGTATATAAGCATATATAGCAGGAATACTTTTAGTGCGTGTGACATTAAACTGATGGTTCTGAAATCTTCACACCTTTGTGCTTTAGGTCTTTCGGTATCGCTATAAAAGTCGAGGGTAACCATTCTTTTGGGACAATGCAGCACGTGTATATACAGTTGAATAGGTCTATTAGCAGGTCTGTTGCGAAGTCTCCCATAAATTTTAGGTATTCCGGCGGGATGTCGTCCTCTCCTGCGGCTTTGCCAATTTTTGTCATTTTGATTGCGCGTAGACCTCCTGATGTCTATCATTCCGGTGGTCCTTGAATAACTGTTTCGTGTAGTTTTTCCATATACCATTTTCTTCTTCTATATCTAATTCTATTTCATTTTGGATATTTACTGGTATAAAACATTTATTTTCCCCTATAGAAAATTTGGTAAATATACAAATATCCTGGATGTGTACAAAATCAAAGAAAACTTATTCGGGTTGTATTATCAATTTATTCCTGTAGTAAAATTAGTTGGTTCAATCCTAAAAAAAGAAAACTCGCCAAATTCTAACTATGAAAAGTTTTATGTTTCATAATATTCGTTCAAAACTGATAGCAAATTAAAATTTGTTAGCGCCAAGGGCCACCCTGTATTACTGTTAAATTTTGTTTGACAGTAAACATGATCTAGATTAGACTGATGTGATTGGTTGGTAATTACGTGGTATGGAAGGATATATTACTTAAATATATAGAATGCTGTACGTAACACACAAATCAGGCTCTTAAGCTGAGAATAGTTCCGAAACTAAGATAAAAATAAGAAAAATTCGTTTATCAAAGGGAATAACGTACTATAGCGATTTAGATAAACCCTCTGTATGTAAGTAATGAGGGTTAATTTTTACCTCTACTCGTGTTTAGCACTTAATCGTTAGGTAAGCTGCTGAAATAAATTGCAAGCAATATATTTTAGAACGGGAAAGAAAAAAAACTTGTATTAGATCGATATCGAAATTCCGGATTGTCTGAGTTTACAAAATGGGAAAATATAAACGAACTAAATTTCAATTTAAGCAACCATGAGAAGGACGTCTACTGCAACCGCCATTTTTTCAATTCCAAGTAAATCAAGTACACTACAAACATCTTAAATTAAAGTCGTATTTCCTGATTTTTGACAGAACCGAACTGCGTCCTTATTTCTCCTGTTTATTTAGTTAGAAATACCAGTAGTAAACATTTCAAATAAATAATCAATTAAATACTCACTTGGAGAATCAACCAATAAATCCGCCGTTGAGTTGTCATTGCAGTTTGGTGATAGACTTAACGAGGACGGAGATCTCTTCAGGCTTTGACTAGAATTATTTCCATGCGACGACGTCAAGGAAATGTCCCCATTGCTAGATGGTACCCGATTTATGCAGTTAGTTGTGGTTGGAGAAGCACTACCTCTGGACATGGTTTGTTGATGTAATTTGGACTCCACATACTGATTTTGATTCATCTGATTGATGTGGTGGTTTCTATGAAGAGATGGAGTGATCGACTGCGTCGGTGGAGTGGTTAGTAAAGTTGATGGCGTCGACAGCAAACCTGGCACGGGTTGAGCTAATGGGTTGATTAAGGGCGATGGATTTGTTGGGTGTGGATTGCTCAGCATTTGAGGTAGTGTTTGTAAGAGCTGTTGAGGCGAACCATTAGCAAAGAGATGCGATAACGTAGCTGGATTTAGAAGACCTGGTGCTATACTGCCGTTTGTTGTGGGTACTAAAACAAACAAATAGAAGCGGTAATCCTTTAATACTTTGATAATTTTTCAGGTTAAGTAGGGATGCATATTTGGAACAAATACCTTTACCTGTGCTATTTGGTTGACTAAGTATGTTTGTTTGTGCCATGGTTTGCAGGTTTGCTAAGGACGTCGTCACCACTTGACCGTTACTTAAAGCTAAATTAACCATTTGGTCGCTGCTATTTACATGATTTACCGGAATTGTCAGGATTGTCTGTGTTGCTAAACCTGAAAATTGAATGAAGATATAGTTGTCCAAGGGTATTCATTATATTTGAGCTTTATAGCAATTGAAAACCATTAAACCACATTTTTCATGATTCGTTTCTCTATATGTTTGTTGACTCCGATGTTTTACGCTATAATAAATGTCAACATTTCAAAGGGTTGAGGTGATATTTAACTGTAATTAGCTGAAATTTTATTAGCAATCATTTGAACTTTTCAAAATAAGTCCAGTAATTTTAGTTCTGTTTCTTTGACAAGGTACCTGTTTTATTTGTTAGGTATTCAGTAATTCCTTACAGACTGTGTTCGTTATTTACAATTATTTCGTATGCTGTTTGTTCTGTTTGCACAAACTTCCGCAACAATAACGTAATCTAAAGCTCGCTTCATTATTGTGGAAATTATGCAAATCGTTTTTGCAATTAACATTTCTGAACGATTAATTTCACACGAGTATATTAATTTATTTATTTGGTGCGAATACTAAAGTAAGTTTATACAAAAACTAAGCATTAAACGTAGATAAAGCATGGCGTGACTTGAGGAACATAAATCATAATTATTAAAACCAGTTTAAATGTGTGATTAGAAGAGATGTTTTTATAGATAGGCGGGTGATTCATTCCTCACTTGTGTTTGTTTAATCACCCAACACACTCCGCAGAAAAGAACTTCATTTATAAAGTTTTCAACCAACAAAAACATGTTCAAACGTAGTCAACAATCTTCAAAAGCAGTTATTCAAAAGCATACTGGTCTTACCTTGAGACGTGGGAATAAGTAGTTGTGCGCCTTGTATTCCCTGTACCAATTGCCCAGAAGCCAAAATGAATTGGGGCATAGGTGCAGGTTGCTGGGATGCCAAAAGTGGTGGTAAATTAGCAGTCGCTGATTGCTGCGAACTTACACTGTTGGATAGGATGTTAGGATTAGAGTTTCCCTCACTGTTTATCGACGATTGAGTTTTGCAAGTGGCGGCTAAAAAATAATCAAATTATTTTCGAAAAGAAAAAACATTAAGAGCCTTACTCGATGCATTTACGCTCAGGTTTAAAGGTGCATTTGCAATGGGACTTGTGGCTGCCAACCCTGTCATATTTTGTAAACCAGCCGCTATCGAAGCCGCCTGTGGAAGATTTTGTTGTAAGGAAGCTAAGTTTTGGAGATTTTGAAACGTTACTAGACCGGCCACTAAGAAAGGAATATTGAAATGAGTATTTTGTAAGCTGCAAATAAACTTAGGGAATAACTTACTCGTTCCATTAAGATGGGCTGCTGCTGATACAGTAGGAGATATCCGATGTTCTTTGGGATTCATTAGTTCGCTGGAGTTATTGTGTATTAATTTTTGAGGTGCATATAAGTCGGTGTTTCCGTCGACTCCCATTGCGGAAGCTGGTTCCGGCGAACTTACACTGCTTTCACGATCACTTTCCTAGAAAAGAGGAAAATCGCTTAGTATTGTTCACATAAGCTTTACATGAATAAAAGATTAGTTTAAGAAATTTTTGGAATCGTTGCTTCCAAGTTGAAGAACGCAATTTAGTGTTAGATGAAACGTGGAACAAATTTTATAGCAATTACGCTTTTGTTTTCTATTTTAAGAATACAAATTAAACGGCAAATCCAAATTTTGTAAAATAATTCATTTTATCAACTTTAGCATTTCCCAAGTAATTTACTATTTCAAAAAATAAAAAGGTTTCGTTACATCTGTCCCTTTCCGTGTATTCAATGACAGAAGTTTATTTTAGATATTTCTATGAGAATAGTATGCATGTACATATTTAGATTTCAATTGTATATATAGATGAGAAGTAAAAATACATATGCACAACTTTTTAAAATAACTCTAGAAAATCGACACTTTAACAATTTTAATAAACTGCTACGAAAAGTTTATTCTTAAAAAATTTCGAGTAGTATTTTGCTCACTCCTTTATTCATTTTATTCGAATGCTCTGTATATTGTGACCAGCTAGCGTTCCTGTGTTTTTTCCTTTGGAGTGGAGCCACCAATATGTGACTACTAAAGTAGTGAAAAGTATAATTCGTGGAACAAATTCTCCGCGAAGGTGGTTTACATACGTTTCTACCATATAAGGTGCAAACATTTATACAAATTTTTGCTGTTCAGGGAATTCAAAGCACATTTTAGGAGTAGAAATAATCGTAGATACTATTTAAAAATAATTCTACTGAATGAAATAATAAATATGTATGTGTATTTTCACTTTTAGCGACTTGATTTTATAGAATAAATATGAATTCATAAGGTTTTAAATCATTCTTTTCCCGAATATGATATTAAAATCGGTAATAATTATATGAATATCCACCCTTTATGAGCTAGAGATACTGTTTAAACATAACTCCAACATCATTTTTATTAGGACATTACAATGGGTAACAATTATAGGAATCTTCACTATTGAAAAGCCACGAACTCTATTTAATCACAACTCTAACCTAATATTCTTCAATTCACAACTAAAAACACTTCTAAATTCTGAAATTCACATATAGCTTATTTTCGTCATTGTTTAGTATTAGATCAGTGGGCAGTTGAGACAGTTCTAAGTTAATATAACACCTAGATGGGTATTTTAATTTACTGCGGATTGGGTGGTTGTAATAAAGCGAGTTCATTATAATTGTAATGGGCATTAATCATAAGTTTTATACATTTCTTTCTAATTTGTTTTATTTAATTTAATCTCGATAGTACTGATAAATAAAAATGTTTTTAACGGTTTTTAGAGAGTTTCGAAATATAATAACAATATTATTAACGATTTTTATATCACTTGTTCGCTTGGCACATATTTCGACGAGTTTAAATAAGCGACGACGTCAGCCTATTTTACGAGGTGTGAATTAAGTTTTACGTTCGGTCAATAACGACGATATACAGTTAATTCAAAATTACGTACTCCCAAAATGTCAAAATCGTGTTGTCTGAACTGAAGATATTATTTCCATTATTTCAGTACACAAGCCTCCTTACAACATTTTTCTGGCGACGCCCCTGACGAAAACATTCCGTGTTATATAATTATCTTCTTATATAACCTGGCCACTTCTTGTGGTGAACATAATATCAATTTATTAAGTGGATAATAAAGTACATACCTGTACAATCTCAAAAGTCATAATTTATGATTTGCTTTACATGAGTCAAATTAAGTTTAAACTAAAACATAAATTTAACAGTAAAATGTTTATTCAGGAACAAAAAACTTTTATAAAGAAGTAATATTTTCGTAGTGGTCAACGGAATGAAAACGGAAACTGGAACTATTCCATTAATGCTTTGAAACAGGAATTTCGACAAAGATTTCCAAATTTCATGGTAACTAGTAACAGTTTGAAGTCGAAGTTTTGAGAATAGCAGCGTTTAAAAAAAAACAGGTTCTGTAAATCACAGAACAAGAACAGAAATACCTTGTTGTCGAACATTCAAGAAATATACTCCGACAATATCGTACCATTTTGGCAGGACGACTAACTCAACAATTTGATAAGCATTACATCGGCTAAACTTCAAATGTGCCAAGAATTGATACCCAGAGAGTATTTAAAGAGAGTTACAGTAGATGTGCATACACTTATACCAGTAGCGTCGTAATATATTTTGGTTAAATCTGTCGAATTGAGACTTCTGTCTGCAAGGCTCTTCCACCGCAATGCACTGTCGCCTCACTAATGTTTTTTGGAGAGTTCAGTTTTGTCGTTGGTTTTTGGATAATCTCAATAATGAGCAGTTAAATTTAACCTTTTTTACCGACGAAGCCTGGTTTTACCTTAATGCGTATGTTAATTCACAGAATATCCGGATTTGGAGTAGCGAGAATCCACACGTTACGATTAAAGCTCCCCTTCGTCCACTGAAAATAGGAGTCGGGGTTGGAATGAGTCGTCGTAGGTTACTTGAGCCAATATTTTTCGCAGGCACACTAACTGCAGCAAGGTACAGGAACGAATTATTGCAATCTTCCTTAAATGAACTTCACGATGATAAGCTACGGGATGGTTTTCTGCAACAGGATGGCGCAACAGCTCATGCAGCTGCAGACACAATTAAGTTTTTACGCGAATATTTTGATGACCGAATCATTAGTAGGAATACTACAACACCCTGGCCCACTCGCTCTTGTGATATTACTGTTTTGAACTTTTTTCTATGGCTCTATTTGGAAAACACCATTTTTAAAACTCCAGTTAATGATTTAAACGAACTGAAAATTAGAATTGAAGAAAACTGTCAAGAAATTAACAACTCACCCCAATTATTACAAAATGTTTTTGAAGGTATGAGAAGACGAGTTCAGAAATGTTTGGAGGAAGAAGGCAGACATTTTCAACATTTGTTGTGATCATTACATTAGTTTAGGTTTATTCATTTCTTTTACTGTTGCTCAATAAAAGATTTCTGCTCCTAAAAAGGACGTTTCATTATTATTTAATTCCAGCTAACACAACCTAACCTGAAATTGACATTAGAAACATTCCT
>JABXWE010005145.1:0-80465 GCA_014611495.1 Limonius californicus
AATTGAAGATTTTGTGGTAAGATTTCAAAATTTTGAAAAAATTAGAGAAACTGTGGAATGTGTATCTTTTCCTTTTAAAAAAGATTAAGCGTGAAACGCATTAGCCAAAAAATTTCAGACATATTTCATATGAAGCAAAAGGCATTAAAAAATGAAATTATAATTTTCCAAACTGATTTAATCTTACAAGCCAGAAAATTTGAAGAAGATTTTTAGAAGTACATCAACCGAGAAAAATATTCCAATATCACCAAATGTAGCGAATATATTTATTCTTGTTTCGGATCTACATACCTGTGTGAATCGGAATTTTCATACTTAAAGTTAACGAAGACTAAACAACGTTCTGTGCTGGCTGATTCCCATACTGACGATTCTTTATTATTATCTTGGACATCTTGGTGGTATTATTATTATTATGATCCCTTGATTAGAGACATGTAAACACAGTCTTCCCATTAATGTTAAGGTAATAAAATAAATTCTAAATCTATCGGTATCTGTAGCTAATTTGAATTAATGAACATTGTTAATAATTATTCATGTTGTTTTAATTCAACCGGATATTAGTTTTTTGGCCCTTTAAATAATTATGTTATTTTTTACGTAGGTAGATATATAAACATAGTATGTATTTCACACCTCCCCCCACTTAGGGTACGCCTATGACAAGTCGATCGCGACACATTTTTAAGATAAAAAGTAGATCTTATGCACACAAAAGTTGGCCACCCCTGGTATATAGGACGTTTTTCAGGCATAGGGAAATATTTCTGCAATATGTTGGGGTCACCCATTAGGTATAAAACGTTTCTATGATTATATGCCTGAAAATGCTAAAGAGTTACATGAGTCGGTAAGTTAGGAGTCCTTATTTAATGTTTTGAAATAGTAGATTTTCCCGGGGTTGGATTGGACGCAGTGGACCAATTGCATGGCCTTCCAGGTTGCCCGATTTAACCCCGCACAACAAATGGTTGAAACTGAGGTCGAGTTTTAGAATCGTATTCAAGATGCCTTTACACTTATCCGAAGCACCCCAGGAGTACGCCATTCATTAATACGACGGCCAGAGCCTTGTAATCTCGCAGAGGAATTAAATTTCACATTCAACAACATTTAATGTATCTTGTGTTTTGTTAGTATTTTCCAAATAACTTTATCATAAGGCATTTTCGGGCACAAGTTCATTAGAACTTTTTTACTTACTTGGTCCCGCCATCACGATGTAGTAATTTGGGCTACACGTTTTAAGAACACCCTGTACCGACGCTTTACTAGAGAAGAGGTAAATAATTATTGTAGTTTGTAGAACCCGTTGCGACAAATACACAAGGATTCATTGTGAATTGTTAAAAAGTTAAGATTTGGTTACATAGAAAAGCCATTGTTTTCCACTTTTTCTGTTAGCAAATTGCGAGTTTATATTTGGAAATTGCTTTTTCCTGCCATAGACATGTGCTTTTTTAAAGAAGAGTTTATCGTAGCTGCTTTTTCAGTTTTCCAAATATAATGTTTATTTTTGAAAAGTTTCCTTCACCGACAGGATTTCTAGTTGCGTTGTTTGCCAAACATCTTTTTTCGATTTTTGTTTTAAAACGTGATTAAAAGATCGAATTCTATTTAATGTGAAAATGATTACCCAGAGCTAGTCTTAAATTTAATCCGGAGCAAGTTGAACTAATTCGCTAACGGTTGCGAACTAATCCTAGCGCATGAGTGCAGACTAATTTTAAATAACTCTATTTTTCCATAAACATTTCCTGATGGGTGCCGTATTCAAAGGTCCTGTGACACCCACGCTGCACCCGACGAGGCGGTGGGGCAACACTATATAACCACAGGCATGAATGTTGTACGCGCGCAGATCCGCAATCCTGTTGGTGGTGAAGCACCCCTAAGCTACAGGTCCTTTACCCTGCACGAAGTACTCCTGCACTACGCTCCTACTACGCACGCTGTTCCAGTGTCGCTGCAACTCGAGACATTTCTTGTGCTTCAAAACTTTGGTAAGTCGATTATTTTCAAACTTTTGTTGCACTTTTCTGTGTTCGGTAAACGTTCTAATTTGAATTGTTTTTATCTTTAGGAAATTCAAAAATAATTTTGAAAACTTGTATTTCAATTAGATAATTGTTTCTGGAAATATTTTTAATTGTTTAATAAACTGCTCCCAGATATTGACAATATAAGCCTATTTTTAAATAAAATTTTTGCTTGAAGTAATTACGATTTGTTTATCCACAAGTTAATTTCTAATTCTGCGTCCAAATACGAAATTAAGGTTTATATTTGAAACATCGTAAATTGTAGATTTTCCGAGTTTTAAATTGTTTCCCCACTAAAATATGTTTAGGAAAATTATTTGGCTTTGCGAAGTATGACATAATATGATAAACGACAATTATATTTCTTATTCGTAAAACGAAAATTATAAAAATGTAATTTGTATTTTTCATAATTTCCTTAAACTAAATACGCTGTAAACTTTTTTGTAGTCTTATAGATCTAATTTAGAATTGTTATATAAATTAAATCTAAATGAACCTACAAAAAGAAATTAAAACGTGAAGTTTAATTTTTACATTTTAAATGCAGTATTTTAGCGTACTTAATTAACTCGTTTTTATTTCGAAAAACTTCGCTGTTAAATTAAATCTTAATTGTTATACCTGCCAGTTTTGTACAATTTTTTATGTTCTTCCTAAATTACTACCATATAGCAACGAATTTTTTAAATTTTAAGTGTGCGACGCGTTTTGTTAAACTGTTACAAATTACCTTCCGCGTTTAATATCAAAACTAGAAATATGTTCTATTTTGCAACTAGAAAAATTGTGAGAATTGTTTAAAAGCTATTAACTAATTTTAAATTTCGGTTAAAGACTGATATTAATAATATCATATGCAATAATTGCTTATAGTTACACAGCTTAATTTATAACTATAGAAACGGTAGATTCCACCAAAAATATAGTTACTACTATCAGTTAAAAAATCAATTTCCTTCAAATATGAACCTATAATTTAATAAAATTTTACACAATTATATATTTAATTATTTGTTAATTGTAAAGGTATTTTAATCCACACGTTCAGATTTACTTCTTTGACTTAGACGCATGTACAAATATATCACACCTTTTTGAAGAACCAATTAGAAATAAAGCGTCTAATCAGTAAAATTTTCAAAAATTGCGTCCGGACTTTAAGAACGCAACTTAAAAACACAAGTTTGTATAAAATATTTATTTGAGAACCCCATTCGATGGTGAGTTTGGTGGTCGCTGAGTTACTTTCTGGGCGAAACTTTCCGGCGTTACCATGCAGCTTACCAAATCTTGTGTCGCACACGCCATACAGAATCTGTCAATTCGGTTGGAAATCGTGAAATCCAAAAAATCTCGAATTCGAATTTAAACGCGCTAAGGAGAAACACGTGCAAGAAAAGACGCCGGTGCCCAGCAGTGAGACGAAAAAGCTGCTGATAATGATTCGACAGTTTAGGCTCCAAAGAAAAATAAACTGACAATACGGCAAATAATAATAGTTCATTGTATAAGCCAAGAAATTACATACATTAATAATTCAACCATTGGCTGTTATCTACTAATCGTATCTGCTGTATTGCTAGATACGGTACACCCGCGATAATATGAACATAATGAAAGATAAGTTATATTATTCACACTACTGACATTATTGCGGAGCCTATATAATGAAAATCTATGTTTAAATAACAAATTCATACATGTTCAATGAATATTTTCATGTTTTAATATACAGAGTGATCCTAACCATGTGCGAAAAACATTAAGCAGTTATTTTGTAACGTAAATCACCTAGTAATTTTTTTTAAATTGCGGTCCCTTAGGAGGTATGGTTTTTTATATCGATTCTCCAAAATGTAAATAATTTTTTTCCGGTTTTGATAAACTTTATCGTTTTGGAAAGCTCGCAGTCGAAGCGGTGTGGAAAACTACAACCAGAACTGAAGAATTTGTAAATTAGGGTATATCTTGAAAATTAGACAGTTGACCTGAGTTTTTTTGCAGCTTCTAAACTAGAATTCTGTTTTCCAAAAAAGGTCTACATAGTTTTTTAGAAAATTTAATACTTAAAGAGTTATTTAATCGGACTTACAATAGAAATGACTATTTAAATTACATGTAATTTATAAATTTTTACACCAACAGTTTCACTTCTGGGTCAGACTTTATACACTTTTCACATACATTGTACGTTTTTCGTGAAGCTTGGGCTGTTAGCTTTCCAAAACAAGGAAGTTTATCAAAATTGGACAATAATCAAAAAAGTTATTTACATTTTAGTAAATTGATGAAGCAAAACTTTGGAGCGCCGTATCTCCGGAACAGTGCTGATATTTTAAAAAGTTTACTATGTAATTAAGTGTTTAAGAATCACAGTTACACGCGCACTTCTAGAATCACCCTGTATAGCAAGGGGATCTTCATCGGGGAGTAATAAATTCCAGACACAGTTTATGAATGTTCCCATTATTACGATTAATACAATTACACTTTTCAGGTGATTCAGAGGGCAATAATATAATTTAAGTATCCACATTCCTATGCCTTTCATATAAATGGATATTTATAATATCGCGATTGCACTATATTATTTGTAGACAATCAAATAAGTAGATTTCTTAATAGTATAAGTCGACTAAGCATTATATTTCGGCCGCATTGGGTTGTTTATAAAATATTCCAGAGAAATTTTGGGTCTAAAGCAAAACAATGTTATCTTAACACAGTAAAATCACATCTAAGAGACATATGTAAAGTCTTATAAATTATGAGGAGTAATATATAAATTAATTGAGATAGTTCTTGAGCAACATTTCACGAGGGATATGGTGAGAATTAGGGAACTCTGGTAAGAGTTACCCATCAAAATTACACGTCCGTCACCAAAGTTGGAGGAGTTGTTTACACAAAACGTGGGCCAGAAAAATGGTGGTTCCTTGCTAAGTCAAGTTCAGGAATTTATATAACAACGTTAGTTAGACAAAACAGAAAATACCTATCATAACAATCATATTCCATTGCGTCAAAAAAACGTACAAATAGATATAATTTCAATGATATCATCATATAACTGATAAAAAGCGCACAATAATTGGTCGTTTTTCTTGAAATACTACCTCATTCGTGACTGGTAGCTATAAAATGAAGTATTTATTGGTCGGTATTGGGTTTACACTTTGCTGAGGTTAATTAAACCTGAAGCAAGCCGAATTGAAGTCATTGTGTAGATGTGCGTTATTCAGTTATCAACTTTCACGTTTGCTGTTTAATTACCGAAAAAAGCGTCGGTTGTGTTTACAGTGTGTATACTTTAGTTTTTTAATTTGCTAGCGTGTGTACAACAGGAACTTTTCATTTACAGCAGAACCCGGTTTTTGTTTGTGTAAGAAAACGGTTTCCACAATCACAGAATGCATTATCACCTCGTCTAAATATTGTTAGGATGGAATTTTTCTCGACGATTTCGGCGACAACTACTCTAAAATCGCTGGTTTAAAATGGACAAAACTGTCGTCAGTTAAATGCCAGATACGAGGGTTGTTCTCTTTCTGCTGAGCCTAGTAAAGTAATACATAATTTATTGACAGAACACATTTATTTATAATTTTTCAAAGTATTCCCCTCCACAGTCAATGTATGCATCGGTGAAAACCGATCTTCAAAACATTTTCTCCAATCTTCCCGCGTTAGTTATTTATCTTACAGCATAGCTCAGAGAAGTAGGGGGGTTCACGGAAACCGCTTACCGGAGGAAATCTTTCTAGTTGTGTACAGGGTATGTCGAAATTAACGGGTGCCACCTTCCAAATCACAGCTGATTGCAGGTTCTCGTGGAAGGCCGAGAAGCCAGCAGCTTACGGGAATCGGAATCGGACTCACCTTTATTGTGCCTCCCTCCTGTTTATAAAGCTTACAAGGTTCATGCACACACAAATACGAAATATACAGCAATAAAAGAGGGTAAATTTCAAAACACATATAATTAACCTTTTTGAGAATAAAAACGATACAAAACAAATGACAGCAAATGGTGATATTATAGTTCAATACTACAAACGGTTAAATTGAACGTTCAAAAGGAGGAACTCGCCGTCCCTGGCTTAGGGCATTTAAAATCTTTAAACAAATCTACGTGGCCAGTGGCGTCTGAGTTTACAAGAATAATACAATATGTAATTACTTTTTACAATTAACAGTATAAAAAAAGACAAACGACGACTAAAGGTCGTTTTTTGTCGCATAACCGAAGTAAGAGGATTTTTTTAACAACAC
This sequence comes from Limonius californicus, assembly GCA_014611495.1. Taxonomy (NCBI): domain Eukaryota; kingdom Metazoa; phylum Arthropoda; class Insecta; order Coleoptera; family Elateridae; genus Limonius; species Limonius californicus. Next base: position 6,324 of record JABXWE010005145.1, read on the forward strand.
AAAAACTAGTTCTTTTACCTTGGCTTTTGGTGAATGAGGTAGAGAGGCAGGCACAATTTTGGGGTGTTTTCAAGATTCAGGAAAATCTGCAGGCACAGTCTGGGGTGTTTCTGGCCCGGAAAAAAGGTAGACGATGACCTTCGGGAAACTTTGGAACGAAGTATTCGCTGCTACAACCCTGGAGATTAAATCGCTACCAACGGGGGTTCAGATGAGTGAAAGAAGCACCGCTCCAAGCACACTTCCACGGGTTTTTAAATCGCTTGTATCCGATATAAATCGAAAGAATAATTACAAAATTGTTCTGCACCAAAGCTAACACTCTGCTAATATTTATATATAATCGGACTCAGTCGAGATTCTTTTGTCTAACGTAGAAATACGGTACAGTAAAACTCAATGCAGCAGTTGAGCCGCGAAGAAACCCGTTATCAGAACATACGTCGGTCTGTTTCCAAAGTGTAGCGCCTACTAAATTTTGTAATTTATTTATGGTCCCCAAAGATTAAATTGGTTGACCGGGTCTAGAGAAGGTGGTATGCAGTCTGCAGAAATAAACGCAACGCGAACCTGCATTCCCCTTGCCGTAAAACATAAAAAAAAACAAGACAAGCCTAATTTGTTCTCAAACAAAAAATAACGCGTGCGACTTCTGAGAAACAATATATCCTGGGAATTGTTGACGAAAGGAGTTCTAGGAAATGTTTTTGGTCGCCGTTAATAAACATGTGATATATAATAAATTAAATTTTTGAAAATAATAAAAATTTTAATCAACATAAAAATGTCATTTAAAGTAGAAATTTGATTCCTATGAAGCGGCAATTAAAATACGACTTTAATTCAGATGAAGTGGCACAATGAAATGAACATAACACGATGTAAAACGTAAACCTCCAGTGCTACAGTGGAAACAAGTCCAGTAATTCTAAAAAAATGTGGCGACTCCAACTTTTGTTGGAGCCGATTCGTTCCCAAAGATTCAAACTGCCGACTGCTGCTTTCTTTCGAGATCATACCAGTATACCCACGTTTCATCACCTGTGATGATGTTGCACACCAAATGAGACGATCCATTGTCAAAACGATCCAGTGTAGATCTGCACTATACCACACGGTTTTCTTTTTGAACTGGAGTCAAACTGTGGAGTACCCAACGGGCAGAAAGCTTACGTACCATCAACCGTTTGTGCAAAATGGTGTTAATTGCTTTCACACCAATCTTTAAGTTGCTTGAATACTCCTGGTAGTAACAGGCAGGTCCTCTTCAATCATGTTCGGTACAAGACCAATATTCTTTCGGTAACTGTCGTTTTTGGCTTAGGAGCTCGCAAGTTGTCATTGAAAGGATTATTTTAAAATTATATATTTTAAAAACCTTTAAGTATATTTGACATCTTTCACTATAATTAAACTTGTAAACAAATACGTTAAAATGTCAAGCAAAATTTGTTTCAAAATATCATAGCTTGCTAGATAGGCTCAGCGGACAGAGAACAGCCCTCGTATTACACCCTATAGGCCTATAAGTTAATAAAAAATATAAATTAATTAGATATACGTAAAGTTAAACAGCATGCCGCAGCTTAGGTTTTACCACCATAAAGCCACCATAAGACCATGGCAATGTTTCATGTTGTCCAATATAATTTGTTTAGGAAAATTTTTACCAATGCACTAATAAATTAATTAGTTTAGTGATATTGAAACAATTGTTAAATTGATGTACGTGCTTGGGAGAACAGCGATGACTTGTTTTGATAGCCCAGAGGTATGCACCTCATCTGTACAAGTCCAGAGTTAAAAGTTGATGCTTGAAATTTTATTTGCTTCTTTTAAATAAGAATAAATCACTTTTTATAATCTTACACATAAATAAGAGTTGATTTTTATTTTTCTACACTATGTTACCTTCATTTTCCGTCGAATCGCTGATAAATAGAATCAATCATGTAAATTATGGAAAAACAAGTAAAATCGTGACTTAAGAGATTTTTTCAAATTAAAAAGTTATTTAGGAAAAAAATAAGAATTTTAGTCGTATTCGACTCCAAAGTACTTTAAATTCTATTAAATTAATTATAAAAGCTAAAGAAACTTATAATATATCTAATAATATCATTAATCTAAAGGTGGCACAAATACCTCGTTCCATTAAATAAGTTCGGACTCGTCGGTATGTAAATAACAGAGGTGGATTCTTTACAGTAAAATATCAATGAAAACACGTATGTATGTAAATATATTAATTGCTTTACCATCACCAAAAGACTTAACTTATTATTATTACTGGATTGCTCAGAACTGTGTTTTCAGTTTAAAATTTTGTACTAATATATAAGTAATGTAGATCTTTTACATATGTAGTTCATGTAATTCTCTATATTTCAGTTAGAATGAAAAATCCTATATAATGAAAATACTTGCACATTAATTATGAAAGCAGTAAACTAGCACACGTATTGGAATTATTAAATATAATGTAATGCGTTAACTGTATACAGTATATTCAACAATATTTTCTATGAAGATTGATAGTGGAAACAAAATATACGTCGTTACTTAAGCCATGCAGTGCGTAACATTTACTACAATTATTTAATAATTACCCGAGTCCACTTCAGGTGCTATAATTAGGTTTTACTCCAGAACACAATAAGTTTATTTCGGACTAGGTAAAACAGATTGATTGCTTGATATACCTCGTTCGATTCTATATGAATTATTTAATAAGTAGTGCATAGGCTGTCTTAAGGGAGCTAATGACCATTGAGTTACATGTGTCAGAATTCCTAGAAGAACAAATTTATATTCTGTCCCTTCGCAAATTGTTTACAATTCTAAGACAACTGTTTCGTACGTACAATATACATTTTTAATGCATAAGCTTGTTTTACGATATACTTTATTCGCATTGAATATTGTAATGTTTTAGATAGATATGGAACAGATCTTTCAACGGTTGTAATATCTAGATACCCTAAAAATTTATTATGAATGGCCACAATAAAGTCTATACTTTTGAAATGTGATAACTATATTTGACGTATGGTAATCATTCTTGGTTTCTTAAGTTATAATAATGATAGAATACTCATATAAACAGTGTCACTTTATCCAGAAAAAAATTTATCTAGATATTCCGACTTTTTTAATCCTTGTCAAAGGCGGGAAAGCCTAAGTGACTAAAGTTAATTGTCATCTAATGGGGCTGATATACATCGACCACATCAAAAACGGACACTTACGTGCTGTAATGTTTTACGTTTTGTGGTTCTTACCAGGACTAGAAACAGCAGAAGCAATTATAGCAAAGATCTGTAGATTTGGTCACGTAGTTATCGTAAATATTCATTTTATAATGTTAGTTATATATTTTTTAAAATATTAAAAATAAATTTAACCTTTCAGCTTTACAAAACTTACATACATTTAGTATTGTTTTCTTTAAAATTACATAGAATTAGGGATACAGAAAACCGATTCAAAATACAATTCCTACAATATTCGAAAATGTATATGCCGCAAATGAGTTATCTAAGGTAGAATCTAAAGAGTTAGCAAAACATGACAACTAGTTCCTTAATGAAAGCCTTATTATTAATTCTAACGTTTAAACGCTACAAGAAATCTGAAGTAGAAACTATAAAGAAGTATTTCCCATAATATTTCGAAAAATTCAATCTAACACGTATAAAGATGTAATGTTTATCTGGTGCTGCAGTATAATAGAGAAAACTTCTTAAACTTCTAGATTACTCTTAGTTTTAAATTAATTCCCTCACAAAGCCATGTAGATATAATACTACAACGGTGGCAATCATTATATCTTGCCAGAGGCGCTAGCGAAACCGTAATACCCTGACACCAACTTCACCCATATAAATATACAGGGTGATTCTAAACATGTGCGAAAAACTTTAACCACTTGCAGCTGAGGTTATTTAACGCCTAAATGATTTTTTACATCAATTCACTAACGTATACATCGTAATTTTTTTGTTATTTGTCCGATTTGGAAAATTTCATTGTTTTGGAAAGCTAACAGTCCAAGATTAATTTTCAGTAATGAAAATGTGCAGTTGTGCGAGAAAAGTTGATGAAATTGGACTCTAAAGTGAAAAATTTATAAATTAGGTGTACAAGATGTGGTCTACACATCAGCACAGGGTTGCCCGATGAGGCGAACTCTTATCGAAATGACTATTTAAATAAAAAAAAATTCTACTGCATTCAAAAGGCCACAATTTTAAATTATCTAGTAAGTGTAGTCAACTTGGCAACCTTATCGAAGGCGAAGGCGTAAAAATATTTAAATTCCATAATCCAAAATGTTATCAATTATTCTGGGTGATTCGAAACATATGCGAAAAAACTTTAACGACGTATAGCGGAGGTTCTGTACCCCTACATCACCTAGTATTTTTTTTTCAAATTGAATACTGTTCCCAAGATATGGCGCTTCAAAGTTTTTTACATTAATTCACTAAACTGTAAGGGTGGTGATCGTTAAGTCCTGTCAGAGGTGCTACAGAAACCGTAATCCCCCGACACCTACTTCACCCATACTAATATACAGGGTGATACTAAACATGTGCGAAAAACTTTAACCATGTGTAGCTGAGGTTATTTAACCCCTAAATCACGTGTAATGTTTTTTTTTTAATTTGACGCTGTCACGGAGATGTTTTCAATTTTTTTACATCAATTCACTAACATGTAAATAATTTTTGTGTTTCTTGTCCGATTGTGATAAAACGTCGTTGTGTTGATAAGCTCAAAGTCCAATGACAAAAATGTATAATGGAGTGTGCAAAGTGTATAAAATCTGCCTCAGAAGTGAAAAGTTGGTTTAGAAATGGTAAAATTAGGGTGTACATATCTTGAAAACGAGATCGTTAACCTACAAAAAATACGTCTTTACATTTTGTTCCGAAAATTTAATATTTAAAGAGTTATCTAACAAAATTTTGAATGGAAATAACAATTTAAATACATACACCTAATTTCTAAATGTTTAAATAAAAGTTTTCACTTCTGTTTTAAATTTCATTCACTATTTATTTTTCACTGTACATTTTTCATAACTGGAAATTAAGATTAGACTGTTAGCTGCTCAAAACGACGAGTTTATCAAAATGACACAAGAGACAAGAAAGGTATTTACATTTGAAGAAAGTTATGTAAAAAAGTTGAATCTCCGTAACAGTGCCGAATTTTAGAAAACTGAAGTAGGTGATTTAGGGCTCAAATAATCTCAGTTATACGTGATTAAAGTTTTAGCACATGTTTAGAATCACCCTGTATTGTATTGTATTAATATATACTACAGTAATGCAAATGAGATTAGTACTGATACAACAAACCAACTATGTGTACTTAATCAATATTGCACACACCTGTACTACAGAGTATGTATCGATTTAATTTTTATGGCATTAGTTATAAGCATTCGATTGTGTGTTCAAGAAGGTTTATGTGGAAGTAAATATTATTTAACGTGGTATACGTATTTATTGCTGAAACAAAAATATATTTAATTTACTTCTACTTTAATATAAAAATTTGGCTAAACATGGTGACTTCTGGCTATAAAATTGCCTGCAGTGGATTTGCTAATCTTGGGAAATTCTGTGTCACCCTGTGTAAATCTCGTAGTAAATATCTTATATCATTTACAATTTGAAATAATCATTGTATATTATTATATACGCACATAAATATTTCTACGAAACGGTTACTCCTTTACTTATATTTCGTAAGAGCTTGTCACATTTTCACCAACACTTTGCAACAGTAGGTTGCTAAAATCTAGAAACAATTCGCAGGAAACTTTTGGCATAGTTACCGTAAGTTTATAACTTTGCTACATACGGCACTTCATAATAACGAAATCGGTGTGCTGTTGCCGCATTTCTCTTCCTCATATAGTTGATGCATTAGTTGCTGTTTTAATGACTTTAATTATAATATAATTTGTAAAACCGCGTTAACAGCTTCGTCCTGGGATTTGGAGCTAGTGGTCAAACTGGAACTGTAGAATTTGGTTACGTTTGCATATTGTACCAAAGGATTATGAAGGTCCGAATAGGTAGTCGCTGACCAAAACACAAAGAAGAGATAATTTACATTCAAACATCCCAATTCAAGTGAATCTAAACAGAACAAATAAATAAAATTTAACAACTACGCGCCGGTGTAATTTGTCAGATTTGTCGTTCGTTGGCCTCAGTATTAAGCATCATTTAAACAAATTATATGAAGAGGACACTAAAGCATAGTCTCATAGAAATAAAAAGGGTTGGTGAAATTGTAAAGAACGCTTCCTTGCAAAGAAAATTATTATTGGAAGTAAAGGAATGCCGGAGACTTCTCATATTTGTGTATAAAATGTTTTAACAGAACACATAATTCCGGAAAGCGTTTTCAAATGTTCCATGATCCCCGAGGACCCAAAAAGGTATTCCCACAACAACGAAAAGACATCATTTGTTATGCATACATTCATGTTTAACGCCTGGATTTAGGGATTTTAAAGAATGTAAAAATGCACCTACAATAGCCAACGCCAAAATATAATGATTGATTTAATTATAACGATAGCTAGTTTACAATTATACAGTGCGGTTTTAAAATGTCCTCCTCCCTACTAACTTTTGAACGACTTAATTGTTCTTCACAAAATTTAGTGTGCTTTAATGGGAGGTTAAATACTACTTTCTAGCTCATATTTAAATTTTATAACTTTCAAAATGGCGGCTAGGCGCCATCTTGAACTATTTTTTTAAGTGGCAATGGAGTCGAGTGACACCTCATTTGAAAGGTGTTTTAATTAAGCGTCTGATCCTTGAGTTTCATAAAAAATATCCATTCTGAAAAAATGACAGATGATTGAAAATAACAAGTTTATGAAAAAAACTAAGAATTAAAGCAAAAAAGGTATGCTCTCGAAATGTTCACCATTGAAGAATGAAGAAGAAGAAAATTCTAAAACACAACAACACTTATGTTATACAAAAAAACTGAATAGTAATACTATTTTAATAAATTTTCAAAGTGAATTTCTTCCCTCCTCTCCTCATAGGTGCCATCTCTGTTGAGGTTGGCGACCATTATGGCATATTCGTCTCTATGTTGTGCTTTGTGAAATAGTGTTGGTCCATTTTGTTTGATCCATTCTATAATGTTTCTTAACCAAGACTTTCTTTTTCGATCGATACCTCTTTTACCTTCAATTTTTCCCTGTATTATAAGTTGTAATAAATCGTATTCTTCATGTCTCAGTAAGTGCCGGAGGTGTGCCGGTTTTCTTGTCTTCCCTGTATTTACTAGCTGTGGGCGGGTGTTCATACTGTCAAGTACTGTTTCATTCGTTACTCTTTGTACCCTGCTTATTTTTAACATTCTTCTATACCGCCACATTTCTGCAGCCTGCAGTTTATTTAGGTCGTCTTTCTTGAGGGTCCTGGACTCGCATCCGTACAAGAGTAACGACCAGACATAGCACTTTAAAGTCCTCATGCCTTCTTACCAACAGAAAACCCTATTTAATATCTCTTCCCGTACTTTCTGGAAAGTTTCAACTCCGATATTTGCCTGTTATTTTATGTCGTAAATCCAAAAGGGAACCGGGTTTTGTTTGAAAAACTTTCTATTTAAGATACCCCACAAAAAAAGTCCAATTAAGTTAGGTCAGGGGACCGCGGAAGCCACTCTGTTGGACCACGACGACCAATCCATCGTCGAGGATACGTTGCATCGAGATAATTGCGAACTTGTCTGCTAAAATGCGGATCTTACTGGAATATGATATCCATGTCAAATTCGGTTGGATTATTTTCAGCAATCTCAACTAGTAACGGATGGATGATGTGTTCCATCATGTTCAAGTACAAATCCCCAGTAAGGTTTCTGTCGATAAATAACGGACCTACGATATGGTCGCCAAGTATTCCTATCCACACATTCAATTTTTGCTGAAATTGGGTGGGACCTTCCCGGAAAACATGGGGATTTTCATCGCACTAATATCTTATATTTTGTCTGTTACAACCCCATTTAAAAAAATGTGCATTCGTCACTAAAACAGATATTGCGAAGATAGGAAGATAGGGTTTCTTGCAATGGTTTGGGTCATGACCTCACAAAATTCAAAGCGTCTATCCGGATCATCTTCAATCAACTGGTGTAAAATCATTTTGTATGGATGGAACTTATGCCGTTTTTAAATCTTCTTGACAGTGGTCGCCGATACATCACATATCGCAACTACATGTGAAGTGGATTCCTGAGAATGTACTACCTTTTCACCGAGTATCTGAATTTGGTTGTCTTCTAACATTGCGGGTCGTCCAGGGTTTTTCCTGTTTTGCACACTTCTAGTGCTAATAAATTTTTAATAAAGTTCTCTTCAATACGTCCTCGAAATAGGACGGTCGGGAAAACGTTGATTAAAGATTCGTTCGGCGTCGTGAAATTTCGATTGGCTTCAGCAAAAATAAAAACTACTTCCGTTTTTTTCTGCATTGTTCGAACATTAGCCATAATTATTGTTAATATCACCGGTTTTAACACTCGATATTCAAACGTAAGCAAACATAATAATTGAATTAAAGTGACGGAACAGAAACACTAATTATTTCAATTGTTTTACTTCTGTTGTTTCGCCTACTACACTTTTTTAGCGATTTGCTTAATACCAGAAACAGATAATTTGGAAGTCTGTCATTTGTTTTTGAATCTATAAACTTTTCCCAAAATATAGAATTATACTCTACTCCAAGAGATCTTTCAAAAGAGGGGTCACTCGCCCACATTGCCATTTTAAAAATTATTTTAAAATAGCGCCTAGTCGCCATTTTAAAAGTTATAAAATTTAAATATGGGCTACAAAGTAGTATTTAGCCTCCCGTTAAAGCACACAAAATTTTGTGAAGTAATATCAAGCCGTTCAAAAGTTAGTAGGGGGGGAGGACATTTTGCGACCGCATTGTATAACTAAAATAGGCAATAAGCTGTTTATGGTAGATAGCTTTATAGACACAAACATTCTACATAAACTAAAAAAACAAAGTCATAAAAATAACGTATTTTGAAATTAATTAAATTAATTTATTTTAGAAATTTTAATTAGAAATAAACATGAATAACACATTTTTCAAATAGAGATAGCCGTGGAATACTGTTTTTGCTTAAGCTATACAGTTACAAAACATTTATTAGTATAGCTCAGTTGCTGCAACTATTTCTTAATCTAGAACACACGAAATTTACTCTACGTGTACATTTCTTAAAGCCTTTTACATTTACTAATGTCGGTGTTTGAATTGCTTGATAAACCTTGAAGGATTCTATACAAGCTCTCAAAGCTGTTTTAAGGGGGTTTATAGCGTTATATAGAAAATAACAAACAGTCAATCTATATTTACAACTACGTCAATGAAATCAGGTAACGGATTTCATATTACCACGTTTACTGATTCCATCCATTATAATATTAAAGTTCCAAGTTTAAAGCGTTGTGGAGAAAAAGAAAATTACTTACTATATTCCATTTTTCTTAATTAAATCTTAGGTTTATTGTCAATATTTTAATTTTTGTATATTTTCGTTCAATTAGCTTAGGTTCATTAAGTAAAAGATAAAACCAAGTGTGCATCTCTGTTTTGGTATAGTTCTCATTGCAAATTCTTGTCACATACAAGCTTAAATATTAAGTAAATAATTAATGTCAGTAGCAATTTCTAGCAGTATACCAACACATGCTATTCATAATAAATTGTAAAGCTTTTATACTGAAAAATACCTACCGCTTTAGAGATTAATGATTTGTTAGTAATCATTTGAAATACGTTTGGTTTGACAATTTCTCACAAATGTTTCTAAAAGTGTTTTTCAAGCGACTTTTTAATAAGACTGTATATTAGTAATTTGTAAAATGTGATTCAAATGTTGCTACAGACACCAAACAAACTCAGCAGCTCGCAGAACCATTTTGCTACAGTTTGTTTTGCTTCGTAAGTGGATACTTAATACAAATTTAATTTTATCCCAATTTTAGTTTGGCACCGATAGTTATTGGTTATCGATTTTTACGATCACTATCGAAATATCCAAAGAACGATGATAGTTTTACGTTTCTAAGCAAAGGTAAATATACAGTTTCCTGGATGTGCTTATTAGACCGTATATACTACATCGTGTTCAGGTGGATATGGCTAACTAACCTCAACCTCTTTCCATTTTTCATTTTTAAACTGTAAATTATTGGTTTGTATTAATTAGTAAAACACCGAATTGTGTGACGATACGGGGAATACATTTTATCAGTGTTTTCGATCTCATCGACAATAAATAGTCAATAATTTATTGAACAAACTATTTAAGTAAATAAAATTTCAAACGTATATTATTAGCATTGAATTGATACACCCATCTGTAGTTAATTTTTAAATTAAGTAGTTGATGGGTTTGTGGTTTGAAAGTTAGTTATTTAAATAACCACTGTGCTGCAGTTGCAAGCAGTATTTATGTATTGATCCATGCTTATTGATCCGTGCTGTGTGTCAATTATATATCATTAGTAGACGACGACAGATTCGAAATTAATCTTATAAAGTACCTTATCAAGTTCCATGTTGTTTATAATAATAATAATAATTATATAATAAAAGAATATAATATGTTATTTGGAATATGAAGCTAAAATACAATTTTCTCGTAAGAAATTACAAATACATAGTGATTCACAGGAGAGCACAAGCCTGCAATTTTAATAACCCACAACCCAAAATACATGTCACAAGATACTGCCATATCTCTATTTATTCATGAATCAGAGAATACCTGTTTGATATGCTTGATAGTTTACTGGCTTAAGAAAATTTACTCGACTCGGAAGAAAGTTTCAATAACGTATTTGAATGTAGATAAAGCTGATATGTCGTAATCTTTAGCGAATATCGTAGAAATAAATCGTTCACCCTAACTATGATTAGAAGTTAAGTATAATTAAGCATCAAACACATCAAACAAGCATATCTGATTCATAATACCTTCAATAAAAATTTAGATATTGAACTACCTTGTGATATGTATTTTGGGTTGCCTATTTTTCTAACTTCCAATTTTGAAATTATGGAATACAGTACTGAACAAGAATGTCCTAGGACTACCCTATGCCTTATACAATTTCTACAATAATCACGCAATAATTGTACACTTACACTGACGATGAAAAAGTAGTAACTCTAAAAAAGTACTTATTACAATACACAAATATTGTATATTTCGCGTTAAGTTTTAACTATTTCGAATAGTCTCTCGTTAGATTCAGAGTTCTAGAACAAAAAAAAATATGAAGATGGACCGAAAACGTTTTCTTAAGGATTTTATAATACCTATTCTAAAGTGATCCAGTCTAATCACTTTTTTTATGTGCTTACACATGTATGACTTTCATTTTATTATTAATTTTATACGGAGGAGGTAGGGTATTGCGTTATGTTGAGCACATGAAAGTAATGAAAATATGTTATGTAATATTATGACGGATATCGCTTTGTTTTCAACTTCCTGTTCTCTTTGAGTTATAAGGAAAACGTGAAACACATTAACGACTTTGACTGTAAAGTAAAGCGATTTCAATTATTGACTGGTTTCCTGTCCTTAAACGCCAAATATATTTTAAAAATTTATATCGTTTATTGTTATTTATTCATATTTTTGATAAAAACTGAATTGTTTTAAAAACAACAGCAACGCACTTCTTAAGTAGTTTTGTGGTATAACTCTCTTATTATCTACACGAATATAACGTACATTCGACTCTAGAATATAATGAACGTGAGTCCAATCTTAAAATACTGGTAATTTCCCTGATTCCATACAACGCGGTGTTTTTCTAATTCATCAACTTTTCCCGCCCAGTTATGGTTCTACTAATGGATGAAAAGAAATAGTGGTACACTATTTAGAAAACATATACATTGCAGACGGTACAGTTTTGCTGATATTTAAAGCATCCTTTTATTTAAACGTACCAAAATCAAATCCATATTACCGACTAACAGTATCTTTTATGTACTAGATAGTTTATAAAACAAGCTTGCTGCACTTTCCTACATTTTTACAGCATACTTCTTGTATAACGTACCGTCACCAATCACCATGCCTACGTTATAACCGCGTTATGTTTTATTCGTACGAAGCTCGAACAGCAACATAAAATAATTTAATTTTTTGTGAAATGTTTACTAATCAGTTGGGAGCGTTTTTTCTTAAGTATTTAGTTAATTAATAAGCAAAATTGTTTCTCTGAAAACAAATTTTACATATCCCTTGTATACTTATCGCAGAGGTGGCGTGTTGGAATTAAGCTGCGCATGTGCCCAGCGATGTTGCGTCAAGGAAACATGAAACAAAGAAAGCACTTACCAATTTGTTGCTGTAATACCATCTAACCCCCTTTACTTGGTTGATCGGGCAGTTTCTTGATAATACTTATTTCAAATGATTAACCCTTTGATTGGCGGGCTCTGAAGATTGCTAATTTCCACATCATTGTCCTTTAGGTAATTACTTCTGTTTTAATACCAGTTGAACACCTGAAATCTAGTTGTACTGCTGCACTCCCCGGAAGGGTCAATAGGGGAGGGATACCATCCGCCTATGTCTGTCCCTGTGCTACACGCGAGAATTGTCTGTAACGTATATATATAATATATCACAGGATGTTCACAATTCTGTCCCCCCTAAAGAACTAATTGAGGAGTAATACTATCCAACCGTGTCATTGTGACACCCGCGAGCCTAACACACATATATATATATATATATATATATACTCGTATATATAGGCGGTTTCTACAGCTATCTTGGCCGTCTTCCACATCCCAAAGCCCATGCTTTCTTGTCCAGGTAGTCTTAGCTCTCGTTTTTGCATGGCTTCCATAATAACTATGTTCCATCCTTTCCTTGGTCTGCCCCTTCTTCTTCACTGTGGTTTCCATCTCCAGCTTCTTTGTGGTAATCTGCATTCAGCCATCTTTATCATATGATTTGAGCTATGTTATTCAATTATGTCTAGAAGTGATGTGCCTAGACCCTAGTTTACGATTCATCTCAAACATCGTGGCGGGTCAAACCTATACAAGCTTTCAAGGTTACTTGGCCAAAATTCGAGTGTTGTCAATTACAACCACATTCGTACAGCGCGAGCAATACTGGTCATTTTTCAACTTTACCTCACTCTAGCTATATACGAGAAGAACTCAACTACATATTTTTCTCTCACTCGTGAACTAGATTCACTTTAATCAAATAGCTAAATTACATGCATAAACACAAGCATCCTACACCAACAAAACACACATGCGTTTCATGTATTTTTCTGTTTTTCTTCACCCTCGAGGTCAAGTTGCGACCTGAAATTCTCAGTTAGTGACGCACACATTGTAAACTAGATTTTATTAAGATTTGTTACACTTTAAGCAACAACTTACTTTAATTTATTTCAGTCGCTAAAATGTAAACACTTTATGTCCAAATAAATTTATACACTTAATATATTTGTTAATGATATTTATCAATTTCAAAGGTTCGTTACAAATTGCCTTGGACCAGCCTGCAAATAATAAAAAGTTTGACAACTAGAGCAGTCGTAAATTTAAGAAAATTGTATTTAATTCGTCGTTTGTTGCTGTAATGTTTAAAGAACGTCTTGACTAGACGTTGAAAAAGTTATTTATATAACTTTTTCCACTTATCGTGATTGTTAAGCGTTTTTCAAATCGAAGTTCCTCAAAGTTTAGCTCACTAATCTGAAACGAATACGGTGCTTTCTTTAGATCCATTTTCTGATCTCAATATCTTATAGAGGCCTCAATCTTCTGAACTTTAAAGCTCATAATTACTGTCTGCAGATAGAGATACATTTTTTCGAATTCTCAAGGAAGAGCAAATTTATAAAATATTAATCAATCTTTGACATTTTAAATTTTAAATTCTAAAATCACAATGTGATCCTGGTTTTTTATTGCCATAGATTATTGATGGCTTTTGTTCTGCATGTAATTGGAATCATTAAAATGTTTTTGATGGAGTTTTGGTGAACTTTTCAAACAAATTTGGGGATATCTGCGTCATTAGCTACACGGAACTGTTCATACGTTTAGCTTCCAATAAAATTCTAATAATCAATAATCCATTAGAATGTTTTTTTTCTGTTCACTAAGTACATTATATTGACAGTTCAAAGGAATTTTTGAATTCCTTTGTTATTAGTATTATTGTATGTCTGATTGAGTTTTTGCCTAAGCCAAATGGAAAATGGTTATTGGTAATTCTAAATTTTAAGTTTCCAAAAGGATTTAAAAAAAATGCCGCTTTCTATTTTTGTTTATCTCTAGATTCAAGTGAAAAATAACTGAACACAAAAATATTCTCTTTCCAGAACCATTTTGCTGAAGTTAATAAACGTGACCTTCAAATAATACACGAATGACAGTATACATACAGGGAAAAGAATGGACGCCGCTTACCTATGAAAATAGCAGGAAGTGCTTTCCTGAGAATATTTAGGGGGGGGGGGACAAAGACGAAGATTTTTAACATAACTATAAAAGTACAGTGCAGGCCGCTTAATGTAATCACATCAGGACTCGGAGATTTTGATATCAATAAACGATTGATAATAATAAACTGTGAAACCTTTCCTGCACTACAAGAAAATATTTGTTTCCTTTTTCGTTTCTTTGCTTCCGGCGCATCAGACTTTCAATGCAGATTCCACCTGATCGTCCTTCCCAGTACGATTGCTTTCATATTTTAAATTGTCATTTTTCTTTGCTTCGTCATCTATTTCGAAACGATTTTTTCTAAATTTTATAGAAAGCTAGTTGCGAAATGTTTAATTGTGCTGTTGTATTCCAATAGTTTATTTTTGGCAATTTATCAATTGTTCTCAACTGTTAATTTTTTTGTTAAACTTAGATAACGTTTGTTTTATACGTCAGACATTGCAAATGGTAAGAATACATTTGAGTTAGACAGTGTTAGTGCAGACTGTTAACTCCGAAAGAGAGAGAGAGAGAGAGAGAGAGAGAGAGAGCGAGAGAGAGAGAGAGAAAGAAGTCCAGTACCACTCGAGCTTGAAAATAGAAATAAAACACTGCACCCAAACAAGGTAATCCTAAGAAAAAATTCATAACATAAACCGAAGTGATGATTATTATAAACGATGGTTTTCGTATGCAGTCGTATACGTCGGCCCGTTCTTTGCCAAAGTAATAACAATACACGAATGATAATAGTATCCGTGCTTCCAATAAGTGGCGTGTACTTACTGTACTTCAAAATTAAGTTGAAGATAAACATACTTATATTGTAGCTGCAAACATAATCATGGTAGGAACTGGGTTACTTTTAATTGTTGCCCCTAACAATCTTTGGATTAATAGGAAAACGCTATGTTTCCGTTAATATCTTGAAGTGTAGTACCATTTACTAAAAATATTTTGAGTGTGAACCTGTTCACATACTGAGCAGGAGTATTCCTAAAGAATAAATTAATATGAAACATAGTTATGGTCCAAAAATTAATACGTTTAAACAATTGGTGCACACCATCCAGTTGGCTACAAGTCGGGTGTATCCTTTTTGTACCAAGAAGACCTAAGTTCTATTCACGGTCTAGTCAGTAGTTTCTGCTTTGGCCAACTACCAACGTTACTCAGGTGTTAGTTATGTTACTTACGTTCGTAGAATAAATGAGGATTCGTGGGCTAAGGCTTCACTTCAAACATCTAAGATGTCCTAGTAAAACAGTTCTGGCGACAAAATTTCTGTGGTTACGAGTTAGCGTTAAGCTGTAGGACCTTGCTGTTATATATCACCGGTAACTAACGCCACAGGGCAGTAAGTAAAAAATCACTAACGTTCAAGAAGTGTTTTTGGTTAAATGTAATCTAATTTCATAGAGTCCTATAATTAAATCCGAGTCCTATAATTAAATCCAATATAAAACTAATAAATTTATTCGCATCTACCATACACCAAAAATATATGTAGTACAAATACGTAAGTTACCAATGATGGAATAGGGAACAAGGACGTTAAATTATATAAACACCCTGTGACAATACAATATTTTAAGTTTCGTTCCTGATTCATGAAGAAGTGAGTGATCATAATGTAATTATATTTTATGGCTTAACTAATTCGTCTTTGTTCTTTGAGTGTATTGCCTTAAATACTAATAATAAAAAAAAAATAAATAAAGAATTGAGTTTAATCCCCTCTCTTAATTGTTGCTGATTCAAAAAGAAATTCAAATGACAAGCGATTCTTCATTTAACAGCTCTCCACATTGTGCATGTAATAAGGTTAAAATTTTATAGATTCAGAATTTAAATGACGGTATATTAATTTTACTTTTACGTAATAAATTATACAGTGTAATTCGCGAGAGAGTGCTAGTCTACCATTCCAAAAATAGGCAACCTAAGATACATATCACAAGGTACTGAGATATCTAGATTTTTATTGGCGGTATTATGAATCAGAGATGTCTGTTTCATACACTCGGTACTGCTTTAATTAATAAATTAAGCCCCTTAATATTTTCTGAAATTTGACCACATAAACGTAAATATTTATAAATGACACTTTGCTGTTTTCGTTCACTTTTTTTATTTTGAAGTTGAGTAGAATAAAATACCAAGCACTTTGGGGTGCCTATTTTCGAATGGTAGGCTAGTAGTCTCTCGTGAATCACTCACACGTATATTAAAGAATGTTTAAAGACGTTGTTCAATCATTATACAACGAAATATTTAGCCATTCTAAACCTTAAGAGATGATGTCATTAGATACAAGCCGCGGAAGCTTGAAACTTTACATTACAATATTCTTTTCAAGTAGTGAGTGATTCAATAAAGGCTGTGCGTATTTTATCTCTTAATTGTTTAAAGAGTTTCGATAAAATCGTATTTTCCGTCACACTCAGCATTTGTATAGCCCATATTGGTATCGTAATCGTAATGGACTATCATCAGATATTTTTTATAATTTTAAATATAGGCATCTTATCACCAATTGTACGACGGCATAGTCTGAAGCTTAAGAGATGATGTGACTAGATACACGTCCCAGAACCCTGAAACTTTACATTACAATATTCTTGTCAAGTAGTGAATGATTCAATAAAAGCTGTGTATATGTTATCTTTAATTGTTTAAACAGTTTCGATAGATTCGTATTTTCAGTCACACTGTCAGCATCTGTATTGCCTATATTGGTATCGTAATGGACTATCATCGGATATTTTGGATAATTTTAAATATAGGCATCTTATCCTCAATTGTGCGACGAGATAGTCTAATCCTTAAGAGATGATGTCATTAGATACAAGTGGCAGAAGCCTGAATTTTTACATTACAACATTGTAAGTAGTGAGTGATTCAATAAAGGCTGTGCCTATTTTATCTCTTAACTGTTTAAACAGTTTCGATGGATTCATATTTTCAATCACACTATCAGCATCTGTATTGCCTATATTGATATCGTAATGGACTATCGTCAGATATTTTTAAATATAGGCATCTTATCATTACCCGTTAATGTAATAGGCGGTGAAGGCGGGCATTTTAACAGTAACTCCCGTTTTATTTAGGATAACGATAATAGTAAAATAAAAGTTTTTGGCAGCAACTTTCAACTTGACTGTTTGCCCTTTTAAATTTGCAATACCAATTATATGAATTTGCTTCATTTGTTCGAAAGGCAATTCAAACATATTATTACGGTTCATTAATCCATTAGTTCTCATCCATGTTTACCAACTACACTTGCAGTTCTAGCATAATGATCATAACTTTCTTGACTGAAAGAAAATTACATAATGTACGGTGATTAAAACAAGGGCACACATATTTCATCCCTGTAGCTGTTAAGCATTTGTTGAAGTTATTAACACAAGTAATTTATGTTTCCAACACCATTTCTTTCTAATGATTTATGATTTCAGAGCTTTATTGTATAAATGCATTCCGGATGCAGCGAGTGTTAAATTTTTTAATTAGTGAAAAGTATGATAAATGACAACTAAAATGATGACTGTTTCTTTACTCCTTGCTGAGTAATTTGTAAGGATTTGATATCATCAAAATTAATTTGGAAGCCCGCCGATTCAAGTTTCTTTTAAATAATTAATCGTCAATTACTTATAAAACAATTTATATGGTATAGATTTCCGTTCCATTAGAGCACATTTGTTTTAAATTGAGAAGATAAATTCATTGAAGGATGAAAGGGTACAGGTCGGGTATTCGGAAACTTTCAATATAAAATTTTAGACTAAAGCGGATATGCAATAAAACCGTTGGTGTATGCGTGCTGGAAACGGAAACTAAAATAATGGGGTATTATACTACACTTTTTATACACCTACAATGTCATAGAGTAATTACAGATTAGAGATAAAATTATTGGTCGCGTCGCTATTGATTTTGTATTTCAATAAAGTTTTACCCAAAAGGTCAAACGTTCTCTATGGCTGTTTAAATACAATTACTTCAGTCGCAGGCAAACATGATTTGGATCACTTAAGGCATGTGCCCAGTGAAAGTTAATTAGATCAAGAAATCCGAGATTTAACAATAATCATGTTGATTTAATTTCAGGAACGAATGACGAGTAAAATAATTACGAAGGTAATTTGAACACTCCGTACTTCCTTATTAAAAATATTATCTGTTCGAAAATCAATGGCTGGAGAAACGCAAATTAAATTACTAACACCGGAAATTACCTGAGTTTCATTAAAACTTAATAACATTTAATCAAACAGATGAAATGTTATTTTAGAATTTTTGACAGTTAAATTCATCAACGCAAATTGTATCTTGTAGATTATTTAAAATATGCCAGAAGATGTTGGATGAAAGATTTTCACAGGTTTTGCATTTATCTCTTAATTAGAAATCTGCTAAACGAACACGTTTGTTAAATAAGCCTTTATTGATTTAACGGTTACTTAAATATCACTTTACAGCAGTTAGAATCGGACAATTAAGAATTAACGAGGTATCGATTTTACTTTCAAAAATTGAACACGTATAGAAGGCGTGTGCTAAGTTTTCAATGGAAATTCCTGTTAATTAAAGAAAATTAACAGAGATTTGAGTTTCAATTAATTCACAAAAAGCCGGTCTATTAAAACTTGGAAAGTACTACGCTAGTACGTTTAAATTTAGGTTGCGCGAACAAAGTAATAGTAATAAGCAGGGGAGGACATGGGAAGAAGGCACTGCAAGCAGGTATTACCGGGAGGAGTTAATAGAGGGTTTATCGTAGCATTCTAGGTAATTTTGTTCTCAAATAAAATACGATATTTTCCTGTGGAGGGGTTGTCACAATGAAATCAGGATTTTCCCATCTTGCTTAGCTCATCAAATTTAATAGAAATAGGAAATACGGTTAACAAAATTTTTATACATGGCATTTTAAAATTATAGGGCTGTTTTATCCCTAGGTTAAACAATACAACCGAAACTGTTATACTGATTCGAGGTGGGTGCTCCAAAGCATACACAAATAGTCAAACAATATACATACAAGATATTTTTAACCTAGCCCCTAAAGGTGTTTGTGGAAGCAATCATTTTGTTCATTTCTACGCATAGCATTTTTATGGTATCAGATTTAAATGCAGAATGAATTGTTTAGAATTTTACTGGGGCTAGAACACGCATTTTTACAATATTGCACAAATGAGCTGGAAAATAATAATCACAAATATAAACTAACTATTGAAGTTTTGTTTACTTTGTTTTTCCCAGTTTTCCTGTAACTATTAATTATACGGATTGAGTCATGTAAAAGGGATGTGCTAAATAATAGGAGTACTTAATATATGGATAATTTAGAAAACCAGAATACCTGTATTAGGTTAGGATGAAATTGGTACTAGTCTGAATGTATACAGGGTTTGCCAGGGTACTGATCCATAGGCAAGATACTTTGGTAAAATTAATAAATTACAGAGGTGTGGTTTTAATATTATTATATTAATATTCACATGTTATGCCATTTTTGTGGCAGAGTGGTTAAAGTCACAAGATTCTAAGGAGAGGTTTGTGATTGCAATTTTTTTAAAGGTATTTAATTTTTCCACTAGTTCAACCATTAATATACATACGAAAATCTATTATTTTTCACACACTATTTAATGGAACCCTGTTTAAAAAATCTAATTATTAACAGGAAAATATAAAAACCTATTTACCTACTTCAACCAAGATTGAACTCAGTATTTCTCAATAGTCGATGGTCGCCTTATCCAGACCCTCTCTCTAATAGATCTCTCTATCTATCAACTCCCTCCGCTCCTCTTCTCCTGTCGCCATCTCTCCTCATTCTCGCTCATTCTATTTCTCACCCCTCCACAATCCTTCCGAATACATTAGATTCGTTTGCTGCCGCATTCTCTCCTTTCATCCTGTTCGATCTTGTTACCTGTGATTTTCGTATGTGTGTTCCAGCTTGCGTTGTTACTGATTTGTGATATATCCATTAAACCGTTAAAATATATATATCCATAATCCTGTCCTCTTCTACCTTTCAGTGTAGATGATAAAATATGTAAACTTTTTTACTGTTATAGTATTGAAACAACATGGTTTAAAATCATGAATGTGATTTAGTTTTCCTCTTGCTTTTAAACGTGAACGTTATTATTTTCTGTATATCTAATTAAATGGCAATACTAATATCAGAAATACGATTTACATTATTACGGTCGTACAATCTGGTAAAATATTATTTCACACATATTTTGTATGTATGCGTTCGGGTTAGAACGTATGTCGGCGTTATCCGATTGCTATATTCCATTTTTCCTATTTTCCAGTTGTTATGCGTTTAATTTTAATCATTTATAGTTTTTCTGGTGCTTTCCGGCCAGGTTTTCTTTGGCCTTTCTCATGTTCGTAATTGGCTTAGTATCAATTCCATAGGTACTTTTGGAAGTGTCGGTTAGAACCCGCTGGATATGGCCATACCAAATCACCTACGTTCGATCTTTCATTATTATATGTTCATACCAATCTATTCCTTTACTACGTCATTTCTTATTCGATCTCTTCTAGAGAGTCCTGCAGACCACCTTGAAGTACTGTTTCGGCTGATTTTATTTTTTGTTGATTTCTTTTGGTAATACTCCATGCTTCTGATCTATGTAATACGATGCTTTCCGCCATGGTATCGTATATATCCAGTTTCTTTTTGTCCTATTTTGTTTGAAGCGCAAATCACCCGTGGAACCTTATAAAATGACTGGGAAAACTTGACCTCTAATACTTATATATGTATTAACAACTACAGTCTAAGGAAATGCAATAACTACTACTTTGTGTTAGTGGTTTGAGAATCATGTTTAGTACGGATAATAAGAAGTTGCCTATACAAAAAGCAAAATGATGTGTATTACAATATATTTTTTACATTTATGGTCGTTATTTGAGTATGATGGTGCTTCTTTTCCAAAAGAAACTTTGAAGTTTGGCATTTACATTGCGTCTTTGGTGCCTACACACGTTCGAACAACCATAATAAATTTCTGTCTAATATTACACTTTTTAAATGAATTTTTATTTTTTTACTGGAAATCTTTATTGAAGGTCGAGAGATATCTCTATCTTCGTACCATTTGAGACCCTTCCTTTTGAAAGAGTATAGATAAGAAAAAATTTAAGCCCTTAGTGCTACTAAATCTGTTTTATTTAATAATCGTAAAGTTAGGAGAGGCTACTTTCTTTTGTGACCCACGGTATGTGAATCGGGGCGATAAATAAAGTGTGTAATTTTCTATAATTCGTTTAACATATTTACTGGTATGGCCCAAACAGGTCTACCCATGTTGACTTTTAACATTCTAATGATAGTTACTCATGGACCCTATTTTGTAAGGTATTCCAACAAGAAGTATTTCATCGGGGGAATAATGTGTACAAGTAAAACTAGACAAGAAGAAAAGAAACAGTAATTATGCGTAAAGCAAAATATTCATTCATCTAAACCACATAGTTCCAAGTCCGGGTTTACCTTGAAGGCGTTTTGTTTAATTGGATATTTGTATATCTTTACAAAAATGAAAACATTAGTAAGTAAAATTTTAATAATGATGATATTGTGGCTATATTTACGTTTTAATTAACATAAACGGCAAGGAACTAATACTACAAATTAAGATAATATTTACATACTCGTTGTACACAAGTACATGCAACTCATAACTAACTATCATCATAATAGGATATTATAATTATTAAAGTTTTCAAATATTTATGAACTTCCGACTAAGCGAATGTATTTGAAAATATACAGTATTCCTCTATAATATATTTTAAGAACACAAAGGTTTATTAAGTGGTTTATAAAGTTAATAAATTAGTTCGACATGTGCAACTTTCGCCGCTCTTTTCTGTATTTACATATTTTAGAGCAGAGGTGTTTTTCTAAAAAAAAAAACGCTTCCTATATTAAAAATTCTATGAATATGTGATCTTCCCCCGTGTATCTACAGATAAAAATATAATAACCACTTGTACAACTACTACATAGATATGAAAACCTATAACTATTCAACAGTGAGGCAAAACACCTAATAGCGAACAACTTCGCATGTCTGTGGTAAGTTGAACTCATTGTCACAATGTCATTTCATTAAAATAAAAATCAAAGACAATCTGAAATCATATTTCCTTCCTTTTATTTCTTTCCTCTTTCCCATGGGTCCGTTTACCTTTTGTTTCCGAGACACTTTAGCCTATTAGGCTTATTGTGTTCACCCTGGTAGTTACTCACACCCAATCCGTGATCTTAAGTCTTTGTACCAAACCATACAAGTCACTTATGGGGTGTGTATTAAAATCTTTGGGTTCCACGTATGGTTACCCGAATATGCATTGTATTTTACCAGCCAGCGCGTCGCAGCTGCATATAATATGCATTGCGGTTTGTCGTACCTCACTGCAGAGTCTCCATCGTATTCCCTAATCCATATGAGGTGATTCTTGACAGTCACATGTCCTGTTAGGAGGATTCTCAGCTATGCCCTGTTTAACATAAGTAGTTCTATAGCTCTCTATGTGCAAGGTGCTTTAATAAATGCTTTGCTATGGATTTCACCCTGGTCTGTTGGTACAGTAAATTTTATGTTGGTTTCAAATTCATTCGCTGATAAAGCTACGGATTGCATTTCCGGATACTTCCCATGCCAGTTCAGAACCGTAGTAAAGCCCTTTTGGTCCCTACCTTACGACTTCATTCCCTTTTTCGTTACCTTCGATCCCGCAGTTTTGCCCTGCTAGGTCTGTGAGTTCTTCGTAGCATTCTTAGGCCAGTGTGGATGAGGTCTTAGCTTGAGAGTGCTATATATATATATATATATATATATATATATATGTGTGTATAGTATCGCGTATATTTCCGTTTAAAAACGGAAGCGTACCTGACCAGTGGAAAGCTGACACTTTTGCATTGGCTTACACCATAAATTCTTGTCTCGATTTTTAAGCCGTCTCATGTTAAACATGGGACCTCCAATGCTGTCAATTAACCTCGTGTGTTGTGTCGCTGCACGTAGATTATATTGTGAGCTCTGCAATCTATACAGTCCCAATCTAGCCTGCCCCTTAATCAGCAAGTGCAGGGGAGGAAGGTCAAGGAGGGATTCCATTGCAGCTGTGGGCATTGTTCTCATTGTCCCCGTGATGCCTAGACAGACAAGTCTTTGAATCTGGACTAGTCCTAGTTTGGCTGTTTCCTGCTTGACCTTGGGCCACCTTACAAAGGCATATGTTATTGCTGGTTTGATTACTGTGGCGTATAGTCAGTACACCATACTTGGTCTGAGACCCCATGAAAGTAGTTTCCGCGTTTCTGATTACTTTTTCTATGTGCTGGTTCCATGTAAGCTTGGGGTCTGGAATTACCCTCGAGTACTTTACCTCTTCCGACAGACTGATTCATTGACCGGGTAGGTAGAAATACGTTCCCTCTTCCTTCTATTAGAATGACTAGGTCATCCGCGTATCCTAGAGTCGAAAAGCCTCACTAGCAGTCCGGGGAGAGGACCCCTTAAGGGCATCCCCCTGCCTCCTGGACTGCCAGCGTCCCATCCAGCAACGACGTGTAGACTATCCTACCTCTAAGCATGCAGTCTATTCACCTGCAGCACTTCACCTCCAGACCCAGATGTATGATAGCTGTTGTGATGGAGTTAAATGATGTGTTATAGATATATTAAGAATCTCCTTATTTTGCAGCGCTTTTTCCGCCCATCTAACAAAGTGGTGGAGTGCTGTTTCTGTTGATAGTCCTGCTCTGTATACAAACTGGTCGCGATGTAGCGGACTGGTTACCAACTCATCGTGCATGATATGCCTGTCGAGCAAATTTTCCAGTGTCTTAAGTACAAATGACATAAGACTAATGGGCCTGTAGGCCTTTGCCTGAGAATAGTCAGCCCGATTAGTCTTTATCATGAAAACCACCCTGGTTGTTCTCCATAGTCTCGGGAGCTTTTACAAAGTTGTAGTGGCTCTCAGAAGCATGCGAATTCTTGTGAACAGGAGGTCCGATTCTCTTTGCAACATGGTTGGAGTAATCTCATCCGCTCCCGGTAATTTGTATGCTTCAAATGAGTTTATAACGATACTACAGCTTTTTTGTTATGATATCTTCAACACTTCCGCTACTAATATAGAAATTTTAAGAAATTTGACTAACTATTACCCGCCTATCCTGTTGAATAAGGGCATTAACTTTTTCGTAATTTTCACCATTAGGTGAAGTTGCAGCACGTCGTCAGGCTTATTTTCGATACGAGTTCTCCCGTCTCTAAAAGATTTCGACATTCCACTTATCGAAAGATATTGATCGCCGTATTGTTAGAATTTCAGTCGAATGTATGCCTTCATTCGTAAGGCATTTGATTATTATGCGCTATTCCATGCTATAATGAACAGAACTTTCCAACATCGTAACTGTAACCGCCAAAATAATATGGCGGCGAAACAATTGCCATAGCTGTGTTAACAAGAGTCATGGCCAACCTTCAATCTATTTAATTTTTAAACATGTCTTCAGATAGGGTTTTAATGTAAACGATCCTGTTTAAATTTCAACGATTCTGTATATAGTTATTCATTCCCCTTACATTGATTTCAAGAGTAAACAGTTTTTGTTTCTAAGTTGTAAGCATGAATAAAATGATACTTAAGGGGTAACTAAAGTTAGCGCTACCTGTCACTGTAGCTACGTAAATAGACGACCTTTCCACTTGCGCTTTCTTTTACTAGTAGGCAATATATCCAAGATTGAAATACAGTGATAAAGTTATCAAAAAAATAAGAAGTGAAAATTTACTGAAAATAGTGCATAAATCTATTAAATCAACCTACTTTTATGATATATTTGGACATAAGTTCAGACTTAATTAATTTTATGAATTTTTAAGAATATAATGCTCACAATCCTAATATCAAGATTTATCCAATTTTTTTAAAATCATAACTGCCAAGACTCTGCAACCACTTTGTTTAGCGGTGCACTAAACGCATTGTCTTTTACAGTGGCTGCGGTTTACTTTACAGTGTTCACGTAGACCGCCATAAGTTCTTGAAACAACAGGTAAAGGAATATAATGGTTTTTAGAAGTAAAAGTTATATTTTATTATGAACTAGAACTACCAGGCCTGAATCTGAATTTTAATAAAATACTGTAAATTAACCGGTGCTGTAATTTGTTACTTGTTGACATTTAAATGTCGGTAAAAGAGAGTATTCTTTGTTCGATAATGAATATTTACAGTATACCCAATTATGATTTTTTTCTATTACACGGTATTCCATTTAATTCATAATTAGTGGCGTGTTGATATTAAATTGGCGGTAAAAAAGATCACTCTTTGCTCTCCAAACCTTATAAGGAATATCAATATTATTTTTTATTATGGTATAACTAATTTTGTTAGCCATTACACTGTATTCTATTTAATACACCAATTCAAAAAATTGAGAAGCTCATAATCTGCTAGATTAAGATTAAACACAAATATAAAAATTAATTAGAGTTCATTCTTGGGAACAGCGCTAAAGCCGCTTATTGCTGTAAAATACAGGATATTTACTTTACGGTTATACTTCTCACAAAAACAATTTCAAATATTTAAGATATATTTTCTTGTAAATATTTCAAGATTCGCCGATTCATTTTTACATTAACATACAGCAGTAAATCTAAATAATAAATTTCTCCAAAAACCATTTTCCTTAACAGGTTTAAATTAATGTCAACGTAAAAATATTAAAATACAAAAGTTTCCAGAATAATACAATAAAACATTTTAAAGTCCCTACAGGAAAGTATTTCCAATTTTGGACTTTTAACATACTGCTGGAGATATTTCAAACGCGAACTTCACTAAAAGTTCAGCAAGTTTTGTAATAAAGAAGAGATAAAGGTCGATTTACCTGTAAATTGTCAATCATATCTCGGCTAGATGTGATTTCACTTAAATTTTTTGTTAGGACCTCGAGGATGCCCTTTAAACTTCTCAAATTCGTTTAAATGACACACGATTCTGAGAATTCTTGCAATATATGTCAGTAAACTTTTTCAATAAGTTCAATCCGTTCGTTTGAAGATGATTGAAATTAATTATAATTTATAAACCACAAAATCAGAAATGAATGTGGTTATATGGTTTGAATTACGGTATAACATTGTTCAACAAAGTGAAATGCAAGTCGACAGTTAATTTTCGCATTTACTCCTGCTGATGAATAATTTACATAGAAAGTCTGACTTCAGATATCATTTACGCCACATTAAACTATGGCTAACATGTTGTCTTAATTCGTTTTGTTGGTATCCGCATTCTATGTCCGAATGAGCGTTAGACAAGCTTTCAAGAATTTACTGTATTTCGCTTTGTTCTTTATATTAGTTCCAAAAGAAATTCCCTAGACGTAGATATCCTACATTTTCTTGTGGTAGAAACCGAAATATTTGTTGTTCAATATTTGCAATATCCTCTTTATGGTGAAAACAAAACGCAAATGTAAATACTATAACAGCCTCATTAAGCGGCAAATAAACGTTTTGGTGTGACAGAAAATAAAATAAATGGGTAGCCAAAAAATGATGTAAATTTCACGAGTGGGCGAACTGAATACCAAAATATTTGAACATTCTATAAAGCGTTGTAATGTCGACTGAAATTATACCCAAATGTGTTTTATGATCTTAAAATCAACAGTCCTTAGCACTGTCAGTGTTTTATATCCACTAGTGTGGTATTCGCAATAATATTGAAACGTGAGTGAAGATGTGAGTAATACAAATGGTAATTTTATTTTCGTTGGTCCAAAAATATGTGTTTTAGGATTATTACTTTATGTTTAAGAGGTTATACCTTGTACTGTTGTTTTAAGTTCAGTTGATACTCCCATGTGAGAGAATTTTTGTTTAAATTTTTCAATTTATGATAAATGGTGTTCAAAAAAATCTCGTCAACTAGACCGTGAAAGAAGTATTTGGTTCGACTTCCCAGCATTACCAGGCAGCGTATAAACAGTTTGTGATGGAACCCACCACACACGATACCCCATCCGGTTGGCTACCGTGAGGTCGTAATGCCAAAAACCTCTAGATTTTCTGCTGTTCGGATTCGACGTTATCGTGTATGTTCCCTTGCTTTTACCTTATTGCTAAGGAGAAGCACGTAGCAGAGAAGAGTACGAAAATACTGTTAACAAAACATATGTCGTAGCTTTATTTGCAAACGCACTCTAGTTCTCGGATGCTCAGTCGATATGTGACATTTGATAAGTAACTTTCAAGCGTTATTTCGCGATACGTAGAATTATTATGCCGTCATTGGTAATTGCACTATTTCTCTACAAAGCCGTTTTTGTAATTAATAAACAATGCTCTTGTTTTATTGTCGCTAAATGATTTACACCTTGGTGCGGAAAACATTGAGTCTCCATTATTATTTATGAAATTAAATATATACCAATGGGCTTATCACTTATCTTATTTAATACCATGCTGCCTGAAGTATAAGTATGTTCGATTGCTGTTGACTATAAATAAGTCTAAGAAACTCTAAGTCGGTGTTTAAGATTGTTTTGTGAGGCAGCACGTAGAAAGAGGCACAATGAATGATCATCGGAAAGTACTGCAAAAATATCTAGATACAGGTGTAAAAAATAGTGTAATAAATTTCTACGGCTGATAGTACCAGTCAAAATTAAAAAAAAAACGTTTCAATGAACATAGTCTGGAAAATGCGTTTTCGGGAAACTACATCCCCTTAAAGGCTACATAAAAAATGTGGTTTTCGTTTCACCACAGCTACTACGAAAATGCAATTTTGATGCAGAATTAGATGGTATTCGAATGAAATTGATGTAGGATTCATAAGGGATAGTTTTGGCGGGGGTGAGGTGGGTTTACATGACAACTTTTCAATTTTCAATCTTAGTTTAATATTCGAAAACATTGGACAATTTTAGGTAAAAAAGGTACTCCTGTTTTAAATCAAAAGGTTTATTAATTTCGATTAAATTATTGAAAGAACTTAATACATTTAGGTATAAAAAATACTTACGTATCTTATTTGCAGAAGTATCCTTTTCAAAATCATTTAGAAAAGTTACAATGTATAGAAGATGAAAGGACGAAGATTTTTATTAATTTTGTTGTTTGCTAAATCATCACAGTAGTATGCCCCTATTCAGTTCTAAACACATTTCTGTCTGTCGTCTCCACGAATTATGGACTCTTTCGAGTATTCCGAGAATATTTCTTGTCCGATTATATTTTGCTCCAAATAAACCATGCTTTTCAGATGACTTCAGACGTGAAAGTCTAGGGGATTGAGCGCTGGCGATCTTGGAGGCCAAGCCTAAGGTCCAAGAATGGACGACAATGGGGTAATGAAGAAAAAGCATTATCGTATTATGAAATTCTCTGCGCTGCAATAAGTCAGAACATATTTTCTTTCCCAGAGAGTTTGTGGTAGTTGTAGTTGGGGCATGAGGTTTTTCAAGGGCGGGACATGTTAGACCCATGTATAGCATAAAATTTTCTGAGCCGTTATAAGCCGGGTGGAATGGGAACGATTCTTTTAAAGAAAAAAATGGATATGCTCTAATATTACCATAAATTCGTATTAGACCACTTGACCAGATATGGTTTTAAACACCCGCTACATAATCCAAATGGGCTAAACAATTTCAATTTTTTAAGATTTACTTATACCGTTCAATAACTGCCAACGGATTACCTCAAAATCAATAAAACAAAAGACGTTTTCATATAGAAATTTGATTCTGTTATTTGATTTGTGCTAAAAAAGTATGCTTCAGTACTTCTCTATAAGACCGTAATGCATGAAGTGCGTATGCGAGTAAATCTAGTTTAAAAATCATGAACTGCGCTAAACACCTTCACCTTTTCAAATGCGATAAAATTCATTCAAGTTCAAACATTCAGTATATTTACCTGGTCTACGTGCCTTGCGGTGGATTTTAGTGATCAAATTTGCCTCTGTTGGCAGACAAAAGAAAATTTTATCTGCAGTGAAATGCGACAATATTAATACATGCTTTGATTTATGTAGAGATTTAAACGAGTATAACATAATTAACTTAATCAAGACACACAGTAATTATTATACAATGCGAGTGTAAAGTCTGGAACTATCGAAATAAATCTTTTATTAAATATTTTTAATGTTTTATGTCGGATTTGGCAAGAGCGTGAAATTCTAAAACCAAATATGCTAAAAAAGTATGATACTGCATTAAGAAGTTTTCGAGATAATTGCTTTTAAAGTTTTAAGACATAAATCGAATACCAATCAAGTAGATTAATAATTTGGTAGCCTACTTACTTTTTATTGCTTATATTGCAGTCATTATGAAATACAAAACCGATACATACATACATACATAACAAAGAAAAACAATTACATTAAATGTTCCAACAGACCACCATTTTGGGCAAGACAGTACCCAAGTCTGTACAAAAACTCTTCAAGAACTTTACGCAAAGTTTCGGGTAGAATTAATCTTATTTCTGTGCCAATTCTTAGCTTTAATTCTTCTACTGTTTGTGGGCGGCTTATGTAAACCTTACTTTTTAGATAGCCCCATAAGAAAAAAATCATCGAGTTAGGTCGGATGACCGCGGAGGCCACTCAACAGCGCCCCTTCTGCCTATCCATTTACCAGGAAAATTTTCATTTAAGTAATTCCTAACACCAGTGCCAAAATGTGCCGGGGCACCATCTTGTTGAAACCATAACATATCGCTTGATAGGTCTGGATCTTCATTATTCGGATAAAGCAGCGCAAAAATAGGAATTAAATCGTTTCTTAAGAAATCCAAATACTTTACTTCTGTCAATGAATCTTCGATAAAAACTGATCCTAGAATTCTGTCCCCTACAATTCCCGCCCAACGTTGACTTTTTGAGGAAACTGGGTGTGCGTACCATTAAGGAGAAAGGTTGTTTCATCTGAAAAAATGATGCGATTGGAAAAGCCGCCGTCAATAGTACATCGCTCAATCCTTACCTCACAGAACTCTATTCTGCGATCGGGATTATCTTCGTTAAGCTCTTGCACTAATTGATCTTTATAGGGATGCCATTAATGTTTTTCTAAAACCTTTAAAACTGACCATTGGGAAATGTCATTATTTGCGGCTATTTCTCTTGTACTTCTATGGGGATTTTCTTGTAGAAGCAATAAAATATCTAGCTTAGTACCTTCATCGGTTTTTGGACGACCACCCCTACGGCGATCCTTCACATATCCGAGTTCAGAAATCTTTCTTTCTATTTTGGAAACCGTCGCTCTTGTGATAGGATCTTTATCAGGATACTTGTTATTGAATAGGTCACGAACCTCTTGTGTTCTTAAACTCGTTCATGTCCAATGGCCTCGTAATGGGATAAGGTAGATAACTTAATGAATAAAACCACAGTCAAATCCCACAATCCCTCTTGTGTTCTAGTACGGTCGCCACATCCCCTCAATATTAAAACTCCAGTTCGCTCTTTTTCTGTCAAATGTCGCTCCATTATTTCCTGAATTACGTACAAAACCACACAATAAGAACAGATAAACAAACTGTGAGGAACTCAATTGTCAAATGAAGAAGTCAAATGTTAGATGGCTACTTGATTTTTTTATTAAAACTTGGAACTCTTGATTGTTATTCGACTTTTGTTTTAAAACATTAAAAGCAATTATCTCTAAAACTTAATACAGTATCATACTTTTTTAGCATATTTAGTTTTAGAATGTCACGCACTTTCCAAATACGTTATAATAAATTAGGGTATCCATTTAAAAAAAATTTCGGTATCGCCATAACTCAGAAACAAAAGACAATCTACAAATAACAATTACACTAAAATATGTCCAATGTAAGATCAAAATCGATGTATTCGAAGATTTTTTTCAAAAGCGTTTAATAAAAGATTTATTTCAATAGTTCCAAACTTTACACTCGCACTGTATATTATAAGGCTAACAATCATAACAATTTTGCTTATAAGGGCTTTCCTGCTTGGTCATAAAACTATTTAATACGGACTAAATCAGTAGAAGCCTGCGTTTATAATTAGTCATCCTTGATTATCATTAATCAAGGTTGTTACGTACGGGAAATAACTAATTGCGGGTTACCTAAACCACTTGCAGTCTCTCACATGTAATTCAGTATCATGGCTATATTTGAAGTGTATCGCTTGTACTTTATAGACGATGGTTTATCAGTACTTCAACTGAAGTAGCTACATGCAATTTGTCAGTTCAAATGTTTTTTGCTAACACGAAGGACTGATAACCCTCTTTAGTGATAAGTAATATTCAAAATTAATAGGAGCAGTACATGGATCACATAAACATATAAATATTTATTCAAAACTGCTACGTTATTACAGCCTTCTATTATATACAGGCTGTTCATTTGAAAACGAGTTACTCTAAAACCACATAAAGTAATGAAATCAATTTTCTATAATTGAGTAAAGGTATCAAGCTGATTAATTAGTGTTAGGGTAAAACTTGATTTTATCACCACCTAATCCCTTTTTAAATTATATACGTGCTATCCTATTTATGGCACATCTGATTAAACAGGTTGCTTAAAATCAATACATGCCTACTATCAAAACTGATTGCTTTGGAAATAAGTAGCTTGTTGGAGAGTTGGCAGCCGTAGGGTAATTGCTTAAAGGCACCGTCAGGAACGCAGACAACTGTGGCTCAATTCGCGGACAATGGGAAACCATCCAGATGAATTTATTAATAAAATATTCTATGTAGTAGACGTTCGAAGAACTTCTATAGTTCGGTAAACCCCTTCTGTTTGTACTACATTATTCACAAAGAGAGAGGCCCCCGAAATGAACTTCAAGAAGCAGAAGAAAAAGAAGAAGAACCTTTAACCCATAGCATTATTGTTAAAGACGTTTCCGCTCTTTGTGGGGATTGGCCAGCTCAACTTATTTATGCGGCGGCTCTACACTCTACAGCCCAAATTTGGCCTGTCTATCTCAATCCAAAGTCCCTCTTCTTTAGTTCTTCATGTTAAGGAGTGAATTCTCCGTCACTGCTTTGCTCCATCTTTTTCTTTGAAGTGCTCTGTTTATTATTTTTCCGCACATTGTTCTTCCACTCTTCTTGTTACGACATTTTCCTTCATCTGTAAACGTTCTGCCCATCTAACTTTTCTAGTCTTACTTACTTCTTTATACGTCTTTATAGTTGATGGTTCCGTCTCTTCCTTCATATCTCATCTTCACTTAACTGATCCTAAAATTGTTCTCGGTATTTTATATCAGGTTCGTTGAATAAATTATAGACTTTAAAGTTGTATAGGGGTTTCCATTTGCAGTTGGATTTTATTCTGTAATAGTACTCTCACCTACAAGAATATTGTAATAGCTACAATGGTGTTGTTTGTGTGGTGTGTGTGTGTGTATTTGTTTAGATATAAACACGAAAAAACTTCTTTTTTTATATTTATGGAAATACATTTTTATTTGTATGCTTTCTATATTTCTTCCATTTGTTGTCAAAATACTAATAGATGTGAAAAACTGGTAGGGAAGAATGAACAATTAGGTAGTCAAAAAATAATCAGCTTTTGTTTTCATTTTACTATCCACAAATGCCTGTTGATTTTATGTTGTTTAGGAAAATTGACAACATTTGGAAACCTTGGTTTGTTACAAAAGCTACAGTGCAGTTCAACATTTTAAAGATGAGGTAACTGGGAAAAGGGAGTAAAATCTCCATGCTAATATTAAAATCTAGTATTTTCGGGGTCAGTCTTATTTCCCCAGCTTACTAGGGTTATGAAATATTGTCGGTAGATCATATTGTTCATATTATACGCCCTGGATGTATTATTGGTTTAAAATTAGAAATATAAACACACACATCGTTAGGCATATTTTCTCTAGAAAAACTAGCGATGCTGTTTGTACATACAGTGTGGTCAAAAGAACTTGTTATATAGAGCCATTAAAGAAAACCAAAGTCTCGTCTTAGCTTCATTGATATCACTCTAATAGTGTTAACTTATCACCTAGTCTCTTTTCTCTTTTTTAATAGCATAGGTTAGTTACAACACTCTTATTATAACTTTTCCTGCTTTTATAACTAGTTTCATTGATATTACTCATATGAAGGAGAAATCCTTCTAGTACTTTGGCCGATTCACCGGCACCAGCAGTCTTTGGGTATGTAACTGGCTACAGACAGTTAAAACACATTTTTATGTGATAGTTTTTGATCGTGCCGTCTGTATCGTAAAGTAATTTTAAAATATGTATTTTTATAACGAAAAGGAGATGTTGAGATAGTACAACACAATATCATTTTACAGAATGCTTTAAATTAATCTAAGATGACCCCAATAAAAAAAGCAATCTAAAAGTTGCCTGAAAATCTGTGCTCGCAAAGAATAATAAACGGGGCAAACCCGGCATATCCGGGTGACAGTTGCACTTTTAGAAATATAGAAATGTGTAAAACATTCAGTGCGGGTAAAATTTTCTTCTCTATTGATTTGTGGCTTTGTCTACTCAGGCCAAACTCTTTTATGTTCCAAATATTGGTTTAGGTGTCGACGAACACGTCAACCCTGATTACATTGCAATCGAGTGCTTTGAAACCTGTTGATCCCATTTGTTGGATAGAATGTATATTTAGAGTGTTTGTGTTTAATGCAAACGTTGGCAGTGAGAATGAGAACATTCTTTCCGTGCAAAACCTTAAACAAATACTATTTACCAACTTCTCTCTTGTTCTATTTTTTGGATTATACAGTAATAATTGTCATTATACAGCAAATAGGTAAATTTCGTACAACAAACAACTACTGTTTGTTAATGCTCTTGTTTTATCATCAGATTGATGTCCATACTCATAATGGGGAAAAAATTTAAGTAAAAATATATGAAACAACCTTGTCAGCCCCACGAAATATTTTTCGAAAACAAAATAAAGTTAAATTGGTTTAAATTGTGAACGGAAAACGGGATTGAAAAGTACTTTTCAATACCGTTTTTCGGTCATACTTCTTTGAAACTAACTAATATCTTCAAATCCCATGATATTAAGATTTCCTGTTCAGTTAAATTTAAACTTTCGAATTTTTTGGTCAATAATAAAGATCCGATTAATCCTTTTGACAGGTCAGGTATTTATCGCATTAATTGGAATAATTGTTCTTGTTTTTATATTGGCCAGTCTGATAGGGCGATAAAAACCAGAATAAAGGAACACAGTAGGTAATCTACATAGTTAAAAATAATGGTATCAATATAGATATAAATTTAATTAATAAATCAGCTTGTGCTTATCATCTCATTGAATCACAACACAGTTATAATACATTGTCGGATGTCAAAGTTCTTCACCTATGTAATAAATGTTAGAGATAAGAAAGCAGTATCTGACAATCAAAATAACCCTGACAATGTTCTTAATGACATTCAGTTTGTGAACAATAACCATCATTATGTTTTTAACAACATTGTTTTTCGGTAGTTGGTTGCTTTGGTTGTTACATGGCGCTTTGTCGTTTACTAAGGTTTAGGACATTGTATTGTAGATTTTTACTATGCTGCAATTTAGATTTACTTTCAATTTTGAGGATAGCTGGAGTTTGATTTGGTCTGTTTTATCAAAAGTTTTTTCAAAAGTTTTATCTTTCCTTCCTCCATTTTGCCTTTAAGTTGGTTGGATGTAGTTTTACTTTTTGGGGTGCCTTTTCCACCCCTAATGAATTTGTTGGTGTTTGGCCGTTTGGCCAAAGGATTTTGTTTTTCATAATTAAAGTTTTACTCACTCACATGAATTCGTAACTTTTGATGTAGCCTGTGATGACGTGTGTTTTTAGATTTTTAGTTCATATTTTGTCTAGGTAATGTATTACGAAGTTGTTTCAACTGCTTTTATATTTGTCTTTTTCTTGATTTAGAATTTTGTGGTCTGAAGATGTAACGGTTATTGTGAAAACGTGCACCATTTAAACCAATTTAACTTTATTTTGTTTTTGCAATATATTTCGTGGGGCTGACAAGGTTGTTTCATTTATTTTTGCTCTTGTTTTACGTGATATATATATACACTCAGGGGTGTTGCTTGAAGTCTGATAGTTTATGAAACATTATAGCATGTGTTTACAGTTCTATCAGTACTATCCGTCATTAAAACGGATTTCTAATTTTCTAGAAATACTTGCAAATTGTACGTTTTCCAAAATATACTGTCTTTATAATGTTTTCAATTCAATTACTGTCAGAGTGAGGTTATGTTACTGTGTTTATGAGTGAAAAACGCAAATGTACAATTGTTACAAATGTAA
Source organism: Limonius californicus (assembly GCA_014611495.1). Classification (NCBI taxonomy): domain Eukaryota; kingdom Metazoa; phylum Arthropoda; class Insecta; order Coleoptera; family Elateridae; genus Limonius; species Limonius californicus. The sequence goes on from JABXWE010005145.1 coordinate 42,289, forward strand.
ATATCGTGTGTAATTTTCTTTAGTAAAATTGACAGGCAGACATGCATCCTTTAATAAATTGGTTCATATGAAATATTAATTATACGACCCTTCGTGAAGCTAAACACATAAGTTTTTTTAAATCAAACCGAAAAAATTAAAACTTTAAGAAATCCTCATTAAAGTGTTATATCAGGGTTGTTGGAAATTAACGTTAAAAGAATAGTAAACGAATAGTTTGTAAATGATGAAAACTATATTGAACTTTTGATGAATAGTACATGTGAACATCAATATTTATGAAAGAAATCAACTTTTCTACCTACGTGTTTTAATTTCCTACTGGCAATTAAATTTATTACACTGGTAAATATTACCTAAATCGTGGACAATTCAAGAACACTATTCGTTCATCATTTCTTGACTATTACAAAATCGATTGTAAAATGTTTTTCCTTTTTTGTCAGAGGTTAATATTTTCTCAGGAAAATATATTATGAAGGAAATAAGAAACGGATATCAACCAATTACTGATGAAAAACACACATAAGCTCTCATTGTTTGAGAAACAGGCAATATTTATTCGACAATAACCGATATTTGAGTGTTTATACATAAGTATTTTATAAATTTCGTGGTTCACAAAAGCAGCGCGAATATACACATAGCTGACAGTTTTAAATTTTAACAAATAATAAAAAGTACGTTTAAAATAAATGAAATTATGTAGAAGTTAACAGGTTCTACAAAAAATGTTAGTATTGGCTCGCAAATGCCCGCAACAAACCGATGTAAAAGGCTCTTCGGCTAGCACAGGGAAGAGAAAGATTTGGCGGAACACACTTCCAGGACGAACGTCTTGATTGTTACAATTTACAGGGTACGTCAAAATACATGGTGCCACCCGTTCAAGTCACAGCTAAACGAAGATCCTTGTGGAAGGACAGATCACCAACAGCTCGAAAAATCGAAGCTGCGCTATTGTGCTTCCTCTCCACTTAAATATTTCTTACAAAATACACAAAAATATCATGTCATAAATTATTAAACAATAGGTACCTATATGATAATGCATTAAACGCAAAGGTTTATACAGATACATGCCAAAATATGCAAAGATGGATCAGAGTAAGTGTAGCTATAAATTAATATAAAGAAAGGGTTTCGAGACTTCCAAACCTGTGGCTCCATCTATTACAGACCAAAGTTAAAACAAATATCTGCGTTATCAGTATCAGCTGAATTCACAGAACAAGTACAATTACTTATTAAATTTCCAAACAATTAGCAACAGAAGGTTACCTTATTTCATGAAAATACTCCTACTGCTAGATTCTACAAATCGACGCATTTTGTCAAGAAGAAATCACAGCTGACAATTTCTACTAATAACTGTATGCAAAAGTAGATTTTGTCTTAGTTCGGCGATAAAGTTGAAGAAATCTCAAGAAGGTTGATTTTTTACTTGACGGACGCTCCTGGGCGGAGGAAAGGGTTCAAACAGCATGGTAGCTGATGATGACGTCACTGGTAGCAACAACAGAGACAATGAACTTAGATTTTTTTCACGGATAAACGACGCACTAGTTGTTAATATAATATAATATCCCAGAAAACACACACAGAGACACAGAGTTTTTTTAACGGCTAATCTTTATCCGTTTAAAACAATATGAGAAAAACGGTAATCTTCTAATTTATAGGAGCAATGTTTAACCCCAACCCTACTTTTACTAATCACCAAAAAAGAGTGCACGCCTTGGAGTTCTAGGTTCGACTCTTTTGTTCCCTCAAAAAATTCACAAGCCGGTCGGTACCAATTCCTCTTCATAATTACTAGAAATGTCTTCAAAAATACTGACATATAACAATATACATACCAGTGATAACTTTCGTAGTAACAGAAGGTGACGTAAAATGCTCTATTTAAAAATTAAAGTTATTAACTGAATTTAACAAGCATTCAAATTCAAATACAAAAAAACCAGATGAACCTTACAAGTAGTCGTTGCATACACTATAAATTGAAAATTCTGCCAGCTATTAGTTACAGTTCGGTGCTATCTTTCTTTAGGACAGTCAACGCATATAAATTTGACAACCCTGTTTCAGGTCTTTATGCCCTATATGAAGTTCTTACTTTCGTTCACTTTAAACATTGGTGAGGTATTTCCGGTTTACAGAAAAAGCACCATCAAGCTGTTTTAAAAATACCAGTATAATGTTAAATTACCTGTATTTATTTTAAACAACGGACACACTAATATTTTGTTACATGTACAAATCATAGACGGAAAATTTCTTTGAAGTGCTTTACATTTCCTTTTGTTGTTGTTGTGTTGCGAGCCCAAGTTGCCCTCTGTAAAATGTATATAATTAATATTTATCTTGACATATCAGTTTCAGCAGCTTTAGAGCATTTTCTTAGGTTATTGCTTTGCTATCGTTAAAATGAAATATTTTTAAGTATTCAATTTACGTTTTATATGTTATCAACTATAAAACCCATAATGTATACGTGACAGACAGCACTGTGGCATTATCGAATTATCAGTTTTTCCATTCAGGTTAAACAATGAATTTAATCGTTATATCTTTCACAGAAAATCCGGTTTGGAAATTTTCATTTCATGATCACGTTTTTAGGTAAATCAATCACAGACAATTGATTGTCTGCGTGATTGGAATTAGAGAAATGTTTATTATTAACTTAAATGACTATTGTTTATTTATTTGAGTGTGAGTGAAAATTGCTTAACATAATAAATATCTATATACAAATAATTAATTTTTATATAGGGTGATTCATTAGCCTATTTACAAATTTTGGCAATGAAAACTAGATGTAATTTTATGAAGAAATGTTCATATGAATGTAGGTTCTATCTTTCTTTGTTACGAAGTCACAGGATTTTTAAAATAATTATCTCTTTGAACACTCATGAGTAATCATATTTGAGGAAAATCAAAAACATTTATTGTTCAAACAGAAAGTAACATTGAGACTACAGTAAATGTTCAAAAATTAGTCCATTCTGCTGAATACACAGCTGGCAACGACGAACTGCTTAATAATTTATAAAACAAAAACTCTCTTGCACGCGTAATAAATTCATATTATTTTTAATATAAGTTTCAGCATCTCGAATGTTATGCAATAATTGATGACGATCATTTATTTCTAAGGCATAAACAAGTTGCTTGAAGTAACCCCATAAATAAAAATCGCAAAGTTTAAGTCGGGTGATCTAGGTGCCCATGGTATAGGACCTCCTTTACCAATCCATTTATTTGGAAAATGAGTATGCAGGCATTCGATCACTTGTCTCCTCGGTGAGGCGGAGCCCCGTCATGCTTATACCCCACATATCTTGCATCAGGTGGAGTGGAATGTCATAAAAACAAACAAACAGACTACATTTGATAGGTGATTATTTTTTACTAACTTTTCTTATAGTAAACCATGGCTATTACGTTTTTTCAACTTAATTTGGTGTTCAAAGAGATAATTATTTTAAAAACCCTACTACTTTTTAGCAAAGAACCTACATTCATCAGAACATTTCTTCATGAAATTATATCTGGTTTTCATTGTCAATATTACAATTTACTTTCGGTTTTGACCGCGTCGTCATTTGGGAACTACACCCAGCACTATCAGGTAAGGCCCGACCTGTAGCTTGTCTGCCTTTACAAGCATTTGCTCTAGAAGTTTGAGCCATATGTTCGTAGACCCTGCCTGCCTAAACAGGGCAGTGTGCTTATATTAATCAAACCTTGGGGCGGACAAGGATTTGATCTTGATGTATTTTGTTTGCCAGGACAATAATACTTAATCGGCTTATGCCTGTGTTATATACAGTGTTATATTCAAATTCAAATCCTTGTCCGCCCCAAGGTTTGATTAATATAAGCACACAGCCCTGTTTAGGCAGGCAGGGCCTACGAACAAATATGGCTCAAAGTTCTAGAGCAAATGCTTGTAAAGGCAGACAAGCTACAGGTCGGCTCTTACCTGATAATGCTGGGTGTAGCTCCCAAATGACGACGCGGTCTAAGCCGAAAGTAAATTGGTTTTCATTGTCAAAGTTTGTGATGAGACGAATGAATCACCCTGTATATCTCATATTTTGTTTGTCTTACAGTGGAACTACATAAGCCTAGGAGTCATGTTTATTATTAAAATGATTTGAATTGGTAACAAAATCAATTTTTTTATATATCTGGCTTTCAGTTTCATTTTAATATGCCCACCAGCTGTGCTGAAATACGAACAAGCAATTTTGTGCGTTTTTCTAACGCCCGCCCTCTTTCTATATATACAGTTTAAGATTTTTTTTCAAATTAAATTTCCCAAGTGTTGACGGTGATGTTTTCAACGTTTTTGTTACCGGAAATTGCTATTTCAAGAAGTGTAACATTCAAGAAAATTTAACGTGTTATTTTTATTTTGGTATTGAAGTCACTAAAATATCCTGTATGTTAATTTAGAAAAAAAACTGAAACTTAGACGTTCTTCAGGGCGTTACTTTATTCACACACTGTTATTTTGCACTGTACATTTTTATCACTATGAAAGAGATCTTGTGTTAATAATACATTTTTAATACTGATTTAGCCGTTGCCTACTAACAGCAGTGTGGCATTTAGAACTTTATTACCTGATGCAATAAAAAGAATCAGATCGTATCTGTATGAAACAGAAATTCCCAGTATGAGCTTGAATTTGCTTTTATCCAGCGGAAACAGAATTGTATTGTCAAAAGTTCGTAAACTCTGCCTGAGTGGAAATGAATAGAGTACCGCATTTTTTCTATAAATGTTGTCGACGATCCTCAGGATATTAAAATTTCAATTAGTGTACTACATGTGTTTTCAACACAAAAATTACAATCTTTACTTTTCGAATGTGGTAATTCCTTTGAAATAGATTTTCTTTGATTTAAGGTTTTTCCTTTGACTTTTTGGTTATTATTTTTTCCTTTGTTCTGGTTTTATATTGCATTTTAAAATATAAATTCCGTACGAAAACTGTGATAATTATTTTTGCGACCTTTTCGCGCAAATTTAATATTTTATCTGGCGTATTGGTTTCTAAGCACAATCATTTTAGAAACAAATCCTTAAAAGCAGGACACAATTAAAATTATTGTGGGTTTATGATTGTTTTATGTCAGTTACAATTTATTTATATGAGTTGCATATTTTTCGAATTACAGTAGAGTCTCGCTAATTCGGACTTGATGGCACCGAACCCCGTTCGGATCACCGAAAGTCCGGGTTTAACGGAATCAGCTTTAAAATGTCTGAAAAACAAGTTTTATATGAGTAAAACTATTAAAATCGATGATTTTAGCATGACAGTGACTTTTTCAGTCTCAGTACTACAACGTAGGCCTATATTTTATGGATTGAAATTCAAAGTTTATTGATTGTACGGTACTAAAGAAAACTACAGTACATAACTGATAATTAAAAACTGTAAAAACGTAATATGTAAAGTTTAAATTCTATACGATACAATTTTACGACGATCTGATTTTCTTGAGGTCCGTCCGGATTAACCGGACTAGCGGGGTCCGGATTAGAGAGACTCTACTGTACTGCTAATATTACATTCAACATTAAAATTGTTTGAAGGCAGTGTTGTCAAATGTATTAGTTTAGCAGAATTTTAATTGATGCAACCAGTAGTGATATTTGAATTATTTAACAACCGGTACGCTCTCTCCCCTCCCTACCAAAGAAGAAACCTACATTTATGTCTTTATTAACATGTGATGTACAGAGCGACCAACTCAGCTGAAGCTGCGAATTGCGAAGCAAACAAGCCGAAGTGAGATGAGAGATCGACGTCACAGGGTTAATACACTCCACTATAGAGACTTTCATTCGGTGCGGTGGTTCTAGTCAAAATGCAATGACGAAACTCACAGGCTGCTATTTCTCGCACTGTACCGATATTGCAAACGCGTAGTTCAAGGTTAGAATGTGCGCCGTTCCTGTTTAAGCTACCTTACTTGCGTGCAATTCACAGCCAGGGTTTCGGCTATATTGGTCAAGCTGTATATAATTAAAAATCTACTGTAATAATTTTCATCCAACGTATAACAACTTTTCCAAAAAGCGCTGTCTGTTCATCGTCGGTTAATTGTTGTTCGACTATAATAGCCAGGTGGACATGGAGGCGTAAGCAAGATATAGTTAGTGCAGTACAGGTTTTTGTACTCAATATGTTTTAAATGTGTCACGTAAATCATCCAATAACGACAACGCGCGATTGGGAAGTCAGTTTCTACCGTGTTAAACGCAAAGATTTTTTTTCTAGTTTATTATTTCTTAACTAATTCAATTGCGATTAAATTAAATATCGCCATTAAAACTGGTTCGGAAAACTACGTTGATAAATCGATCGTATCATCTGCAATAAAAGTGTATAAAACAAAGTACAAAAATCTTTTAATCTACAAATTTTAAGCAATAACTGTTTCTACGTTGGCGTTTTGTGATGTTGAACACTGCATTTATTTCCTTAACTATAACCAATAAATGAACCTTTCCATTATTTTCGTCCTAATACTGGAGTTTAATACAAAGTGGTAAATAGAGTTTGTGCTGATCGGGAAGGGGGGAGTACTATTTAAGGTTATGATCTGAGTAGTAAGCCACGGTGTAAACATCAACTTTTCAGAATGTTAACATGCGTAGCTTAGCTATTGGGGCGGTTAAATCTTCATTTCTAATTTTAGGTATTTAATAATAATAAAAATAATATATATGTATGTAGGTTGGTTCACGCGAATCTGTGAGCCTACCATTCTACAAATAGGCAACCCACAATACAACCACAAGGCACTGCAATATATAAATTAATAATAAACGATATTATGAATCAGAAATGCATATTTGAATGCAGAAAAAACCGCCGATTGAATTGATGAATAGGGAAAATGTATTTAAATTTACTTCGTGAGACATTGCCATTCTTATTAGTTTAATAATAATAATTAATTCAATTTCAATAGAATTTATTTACCTTTTGTTGAATCTGAGTCTATTATTATTAAAATATAAATATAAATTTCAACGAAGTAAGGCAAGAAACAATTAACAAATTGCCATTCTTACTTGAATAAGTGGATTTAAATACAAGAATGCGTGTGTGGTAGCAGCAATATGGCCTCTCCGCGCTCTATCACGGAAACTGCCAATCATATCAAACAGGCATATCTGCTTCATAAAATTGTTAAATAATAGAAATTTAAATATTGGAGTATTTTGTGATATGAACTGGAGTCTGTGGTCCAGTGCACTTGCCTAGGGACGCGGGATCGAAATTTTGCTAGGGGGAAAAAATCTGTAAATGCGCCTTCTGTCGGATAAGAAGTAAAGCCGTAGGTCTCGTGCCACTGGAGCTGGAACTACCCCAGATAGACAAAATTCATAGTAAGGGTGTACACTGTTCAGCAAGCCAATGATGGCTAGAGTGCTTACAGATGCTTGGAAAACCCCGTCCTAAATCTCGCTCTTTCAAATACAATACAATACCTTGAAATTGGTATATTTGTTTGCCTTATTTTTGGAATGGTATATTATACCCCAACGTTTATTTTTTTGCTTTATGACTTAACTAAATTAATATAGCAAAGTGCATTATTCTACAAATATACCAAATTTTAAAGTTCATTCATAGCTAGTTTTAGTGGAAATTGTATCAGTAACTTTTTACTTTCCCATACCTTATAGGTATAGGGTAAGTATTGAAATCATGAAAATTTTCGAAATCGAGATTTTAACGGATATATCCGTTTTGGGTCTCTAGGAACCCAAAAAAGTGGTTTTTAAAAAATGTCTGTCTGTGGGTGGGTACGTATGTACGTATGTACGTACGTATGTGACGCTTCTACAGCCGAAAGTATTGCTCCGATTTTGATGCGCTTTGGAATGCGGGGGTGTATCGAAAATTCATCGAAAAAATAAGCTTTTCAAAAAATCCGAAACCGGAAGCGGAAGTTACGCATGTTTTTTTGGTATCACTTTTTTCGTGATTACAATTTTGAAACTTTTATCGCGGATAACGATAGAGGGTCATAAGGCAAATCTGTTAGTTTTTTGCCGAACTCGCTAGCTTTAAACTGAAGGGCGCTATTATTTTTTGAAAATTTTGAGTTTAACGCCCAATTACTCGAAAACGGATGAATCGATTCAAATGATTTTTTATTTTCTGAATAGTATATGAAGGGTAAAATGAGGTGATATAAAAAGTTTTTTGAAAAATTATAAGGGGCCTAAATTACGAATTATCAAAATTTTGGAAATTTTCAAAAAATTATTTCTCAAAAACTGCTCCAAGGAATTTTTTTAAATTTCATATGTCGATAGACCTCGCAAGGGGCTATCGATATGTTTTTTGAAGAACTCCGTAATTTTCCTGTGGCGCCCTTTACGAAGCTTGGAAGTTTGAAACTTCAAACTCCTTTAATTAATAAACGAAAAAAGATAGGAAGCTGGGGTTTTCACTGAATCGCTCAGTGCGTAATGGAGCATATGAATATGCAAAGAAATATTACACTCGTGGATATATGTAAGCGCACCGGCCCCCTCCCCCCTCTTTTTTAGAAAAATATTTTTTTTATTCTAAACGGTTGTATTTGTTGCGTTCAAAGAAATCTTTTTCCGCGAAAATAAAAAAATGGATTTTTTATGCCCTACAAGATATAATTTCCAGGGACTTAGAAAATTTTACCTCGGTAGCAACAGCAATCGGTACTAGTTAGACCGCGCGACGTATATAGTAGAGAATGAAGTATGCCTGGTTGCATATTAAAAGGAAATTAAGGGTAAGTCTGTTCGTTACGAGGCAAGGTTTTAGGATAGCACTTGAACAACCGTTTTGAGGAAAATAACTCTACTGTTGAATAAAGATGATATGAACAGTTTCCAGTATGGGAAAGTCCAGGGAGGCAGTCGCGTCCACTTATTTATTTATTATTGTTGTCTGCACCAACATGATCAGCAGAAACAACTTCCATAAGTAAAAAAATACATATTTTATAGCTCCACACTGCTTTATTTGTTTAAGAAATTTCGAACATAGCTTAGGTGTAACACACGGGTTCGATTAATAACTGTTAAAACTTTGTTATGTATTTTGCTATCAGTTGTTAGAACGCAAATAAAATAATAAATATAAACATATTGTTTAAAGAAATACAGTAGCTATTATTGTTACTTTGGTACTTATTTCTTCTTCTTCTTTTGGTGACTCTCCAACTACTGAATGTCGGCTATTACCTATCTTTGAAAATTTTACCATATCTCTTGCCATATTGAATATAGTACTGGCTCTTGCTGTGCATGTCCCCATTCGATAGCTATTTAAAAAATAGAAAACAGGTAAATAATCGATATTTCATCTACATATTGCGGATATTTGTTGATATCTCGAAATTTTATCTATAAATTCATACACCGATTATTGTGTTTTCTCATATTTCTAATATTTTCAATCATGAATATTTTATCGATTATGGACATTTCATTCATAAATCGAATATTAAAACATCAATCAATATATCGGTAGAATATTGTTATTTTGTCTATAGTTCGTTAATCAATGTAGCTACATTATCGATTTACCTTCAAATTCACGTAGGTTTATTTTAAACGAGAGCTGGGAAAGGAATTAACACTTACATAAAATTTCAATAGTTTGGTTAATACTGTATGTATCAAATTACTACAAATATCGAGAATATTGAGGCATTAAAGTAGGTTAAGTCGCTTTGATTTATATTATCTGTTGTATTGTATTTAGTATAATCAACATCGAATTGTTATGAAATGAGAAACATTTTTTATTTTGTTGGTTACTAGTATCGAATGAAATATTTATTAGAAATAACATATAAGTATAACCATTACTTTTAAGAATAGGGACCAAATTAAATTATCTAATGTATATATTGCCAACCTTCAATATTTCTTCTGGATAATTTCTACATGAATGTTACTCTCACTCTAAAGTATAGATAATATACATACCTTTCAGATACTTACATAATTGCTCGATACTTTTTATGCTTTGATACTTTAATACATCAATACTTCCGATACTTCTATATTTTCGACACTTTGATAATTTGATACCTTCTTGGATATTTTCTATACGATCCTTAAGCAACATTCTACTAGTAAAGATAACTAACAAAATTCCGGTAAATCAAAAATAGTAAGGCGTACTAAAAAAATCTGTATGTATATGCAGTAGCGTGAAAATGTTTTGCATCACCAAAGTGTGAAATAGTTTCTTGGAGTTTAAAGCAACTTTTACCATAATAATAATAATGGTGAGGCTCTACACCCTATGAAGGGATTCGGACTGCAAGGCGGAAGGTCAGTGCTCCCGTATCCTTGCTCTCACACCCGGTTGTCGCCTGCCACATTAATGACACGCGGTGTGTGGTGAGTATCACACATTAGACAACCGCATTATTACCCCTTGTTCATTCGAACGCAGATGTCCAGTTATTTAAACCGACTGGGTAGGCCGTCCGCTAGGCATCGCGTCGGGTGGTTTCAACTCCTAGCCTTTCGTACCGTAGGCCAGTGCTTTAAATAGACATTGTTGCCTAAATTCCTTAATCAGTTATCTATTCTAAAAAATAATGAAGAGATTAGAAATTACTTAATGCCCATTTAAAACTCATTTGTATGAGAAATACTATTGTATTTCAACTATATACACCCTGCATGGAATGTAGGACATTTGCTTGAGATTTAAATGTGATTAAAGTTGCACCCTATACTCTCAGAAGAAACAGATAAATTATCTGATGAAAAGCGGTATGTAAACATTTTCCACGAGTGAAATTGCTAAGTGCAGTGTAATAAATCAACCGTTGTTTAAGTAATTAGGAAGTATGCCGAAATTGGAAAATTGAAAGTAAACCCCAGAGTGCCCAGCTAAAAATAACCTCTACTACAAATGATGTTTTGTTAAAAAAACAGTCTGACTAACAGAACCTAAATTCTACAGAATTAGCCAAATTGTGGTCAGAAGCTACTGGTGCGAGTTTGTGCACATCTACTGTAAGAAGACTTCTTAAATTTGGACTATGATTATGTAGATGTAGAGCATGCAAGAAACCACTGCTTTCCGATAAACAGATTTAACCACTTGTTATAGTTTAAGAATTATGATCACTGGACACCAGAACAGCTTCAATATCAATATTCGTGCTGGTAATTATGTATGTCAGAAGGTTTCCTGAGGAAGAATTTTCACCAAAATGCGTGTCCTCTACCAGGTTACGTGTTTTCATCACATTTCTGATGCCCTCATTCCATGATTTTCTCGGTTTGCCCTTTTTGTTTCTACCAGGAGATTTCCACTAAAACTCACTTTTAGGCCATTTTGCTTGTTACATCCTCATAAGATGTCAGAACCACTTTAAATTTTTGCGATCAATTCTGTCCACTACTGTGTTCCGTGCGTTCATTCTTCTTCTTATTTCGTCATTGGTGATATGGTCCATTCGAGAATCCATTTAGATTGCTGTAATTTTCATTCTATATTCTGCTGTAATCACCTACACTTGACTCCCATAGGTTAGGACTGATTTCACCATAGTTTTTCCGATTTTTTAAAAATATTTTGCGATATGAGTTTATCTCACCAAATCCCATTTAAATATCCTACAACTTTTCGTGCTTGTTCTATTATGTTTCTGATTTCTATTGTACCTAGCCAATCCTTAGTGTAAATCCCTCCTAGATACTTGAACTATTCGACTTGCTTTATATGTACATCGTCCTCAATCAAAATTTGAAACTGAGCTTGACTCTCTATAGGTTTGGTACAACCTTTTTAGCATAAATTCCAGATCGTAGGAGTCTTGCGCTATGAGTACTTGGTAATCTGGAAAATTCAAGGAAAGAATGCAGCTTTCCCCTATTGGTATGCGCATGCCCTGAACACTTCCTTTCCATTCTTTTAGTACCAGTTCTAAGTAAACAGTATCGAAGATACCGAGCAGCCCTACCCTGCCGTAATGATTATGAGAAACGGTTTCCAATTTGTATACGAGCAATATTGCTATTATATAACTGCATTATTATTTTTATTATGTTAGCACTTACTTCAAATTCTTCTAAGGCTTTCTATAATTTGGTATGATAAAGGCCAAATGTTTTTCTTTATTTATTAAATTTCTTTTTTCGATTATTTGCTGCAGATAAAAATATTGTCAATGCACGATCTTCCTGCAACGAATTCGCTAGCTGTGTTCGTCACTTACTTTTTCTTGGACCATGGTCTGGAGTACATTATTGATGACTTTTCCATATAGCCTACTAAGTGTACTATTAACACTAAATCCTCTATACTTGTTCGTGTTCCTCCTTTTGCCTTATTTATAGATAGATGTTATATATGACACTTTCCATTCCTTGGGAATGTCATTCTCTTCTAAACATTTGTTTATTAGTAAAGTAAGTCGGTTGATCAGTACGGAGCCACCGTTTTTTATTAATTCAATTGGTACCTTACCTGGCCCTGTAGCTCTTCCGTTCTTCATTGATTTTATAGCTTTGATTATCTGTCCTTCCATGACTTCAATATTTGTTTCTTCGCTATTTCTTCCTTCTCTATTAGTGAGCACATCATATTCAGTTCTTTTTTCTGTGAGCAGGTTTTAATAAGGTTGCGTCCATTCTTTGATCGGGATTACAGTACTTTTATTACCCGTTGTATTGGATTTCATTGTCTTTAAAGATCTCCATATTTCCGTTGACAGCGATCTTCCCATCAGGCAATTTATTTCGCTGCACTTTCTTTCCCAAAAATGCGTGTTTCCAACAATGAAACACACAACCTCTATTATGGCATGAAGATGCATGCCCGCCGAAGGAGTTGGTTGACTGCAGGTCGTATTTGGGATGATCAGTGCCACAAAATACATTGAAGCACTTCAAAATAATATGTTGCCTAGTAGGAAAGATTTGTCTAAAGAAGAAAAATTTATTTTCTGGGATGTTAATACACCATGCCATAGACCAAAAGTGGTTGGATCTTAGATGTCGAGTGGATTGTCTAGCACAATCCCCCAGACCTTAATCCCATCGAAAACTTATGGCAAAGGATAGCTAATATAATTTCGAAGAATAAACCGACAAAAAAATTGATACAATCGAAGCCTATATCAATACCTGGTTTCACTGCATCTCCAAGAACTTGGAAACTGGTAAATTCCATGCGAAATAGATGCCAATTGGTCATCAAGAACAAGGGCTGTCCGATTAAGTATTAAATTATTCTAATATTAATAAGTTTGTTATGTAATATCGCAGGTTTATACCTAAATTACAATAATAAAATGTACGTAATCTAGAACAAATGATGTATTTCTAATTGTTTTTCCTTAACAAGCAAAAATGTGATGTGTTAAATTTACTTATATATTACCTACTGTGTTTGAATGCGTGGCTATGTACATTGATGTGTAAAAAAAATTTAAATGTCACTTTAATACGGGTTTCCTCCAATTCTTTAAGCGATTCAAAACTTTATCACAACACCTTTCATCAAAACTATTAATACATAATTGTCCCCCTGTCGACGTCTATGTTTTTATTCCCAAAAAAATGTGTTAATGGTGACGCATCAGCATTTTTATGCGGTGAAGATCTTAACAATGAGTCATACCCAACCGTTGTTTCAGTTTGGAACACCCCCATGATTCATGTAAAAAAGGTATCTTATATCTATTACAATGGTATAATTCTTTATAAAACGCCGCGTCTGAGAATGACACATTTGCATCTTCAAGACGGAAAAAATTAGGGCGGAGCGTGCGATTGAAATGTACATTCACGCTTCGTTAGACATTTTTATTTGAAATTTCGATGACATTGGAAAATACCTTAAAATATTATCTTTAATAAAAAGTGCATAACATCAATTCGAACAAAGTGGAAAGTTTCTCTTAGAATACTATAGAAGAATCAGTTAAAAAATTTAGTTTAAAAGTAACCCTTTCCTAATTTATATAGTTAATTACTTTGATTTTAATCAAACCTCTACATGTTCCTAAATCCAAATACTAATATTTGCTCCCATTACGCGCCTAATTGGATAAACGTCATGGTGAAAATAAAAAAAATGATTATTTAAAATGGATTACTTCATATAAATTTGCATATCAGTTAAGTAGACCGTTTTTAATAATAAAAACGTCATAACCAGAGGTTTCCGTCAACGAGGTACACCAATCCCTGATAATAGTAAGAGGGTTGCACATCCCACTTCAACAAACGTTCTATTTAAGGAAACACCTGTTGGGTTTCCAATCAGTTCGATTGCAACATTAGGAAGATAAGTATCGGCATATTTATTCACCCACTACGCACACACTACAAATTTGGTTAAAAATAAGTATAATGGGGTAAGTGTTCCTAATACGCAGTTACTTTTTCTGTAAAAAATAACCATTTTTGTAATTAACAAGATTATAAATTCAAAAAATTGGTTTCCTATTTTATTTATGTACTAATATCATCGTCTTTTTTAATTGTATTATCATTTTCCCCTTTTTAAATATCCTCTGTATAAAATCTACTGCCTTAAAAATTCAAAATATTTAATTATAATCTAATAAAGTTTCTGTTTTTTAAAGTTTACTCTGCTCTTTTAGTTTATCATTTTCAATATACTATACATCCTTGTAAACAAAGAAAATTCTAATGTAATACGAGGGGAGTTTAAAATATTTTCAGCCTAATTAGGTTACAGCAACAACAAAGTAAAAATTCTTTTTTGTGTTTCTAAGTATTTTCCGTAATTCCAGACATTTAAAAATTGTTTTTCGTAGATTTGTCAAACGCATGTACTGCTGCTTCTAATTTAGAATTGTCCAAAAATCTTTTACCCCTTCAGGCTAGTGGTAGAATAGTTAGCACTGGTTCAAAGTACTCCATGATTTGAAAGATGACCGTGGTTCAACTAACCAATCGTTGTACAAAGGAAGTCCAGTCATGATTGGTTTCTGCTATAAACCAAAGTTGATAGAGGCAAAAGTCGCAAAATTAGTAGGTAAAATTGAGCCTTAAAGCAGTTATATTATATAATTGTCTAGTATTTGTTGAATAAATGCAATACATATATCAAAATTTATACTAGTCTGGTAAAAGAATCATTAATCTATGAATCCCTACTTGTATGCGTGTTATGCTTGTAGAATACATTAAATGTTATTCATAGCATTGAAGCTTTTGTTTCATCGGCAAGAAGTGGTGCTACAGGATCAAAAAGCACGTGCTATATTAACATGCGCAACTGTCCCGTGTCAACTTCTGAATTTCTAATATAATTTTTATTTTTATTAATTCGAAGAAATGAAAACCGTGTTTCCAAACTCAAAAACATCGTTGTACCACGTTGTGTGTCCCAACGGTTAAGCCACAAATTTTGAAAGTCCAGTGGAAGCACTGGTTAAACTACAGTTTAAGAACCGACCTTTGCTTATACAACACAATTAGACATAATTTGTGGCCAATACTTACTATGGTTTAACTAACGATTGAACAACTGGCCCACATATATTTTCTTCATAAGTCAAAATCCTAAGTGTATTTAAAATTATAATGGCGTATGACTGGCTTGGGGCGGTTAAACTGCTAATTTTTGTTTGAAGGATCAGTAATAGAACTGGCTAAACCACAGTTCAAGAAGTGGCCTTTACTTATATGCACAACCCACAGCAAAACGTAATCTGCGGTAAAAACTGACTATGGCATAACTAACGATGGTTTAACTAAAGATAGTACAACTGGCCTACGCATATTTCTTCATCGGTCAAAATCTCCAGTATATTTAAAATTAGATTGTAACTCGCCTGACCAATGGTTAAACCACCAATTCTGGATGTTCAGTGAAAGGACTGGTTATACCAGAATTCAAAAACTGACCTCTGCTTGTACACTAGACAATTAGACGTGAACTGTGGTCCTTGTTGACTGTGGTTTAACTAACGATAGTACAACTGACCTAAGAATATTTGCTTCGATCAAAATCTCCAGTATATTTGAAATTAGGTTGTAGCTCGCCGGACCAACGGTTAAACCACCAATTTTGAAAGTTTAGTGAAAGGACTAATTAAACCACAATTCAAAATCTGACCTCTGCTTCGTACAACAGACAATTAGACGTGAACTGTGGTCACTGTTGACTGTGGTTTAACTAACGATAGTACAACTGACCTAAGAATATTTGCTTCATCGATCAAAATCTCTAGTATATTTGAAATTAGGTTGTAGCTCGCCTGACCAACAGTTAAACCAACAATTTTGAAAGTTTTAGTGAAAGGACTAATTAAACCACAATTCAAAATCTGACCTCTGCTTCGTACAACAGACAATTAGACGTGGACCGTGGTCACTGCTGACTGTGATTTAACTAACGATAGTACAACTGACCTAAGAATATTTGCTTCATCGATCAAAATCTCCAGTATATTTGAAATTAGGTTGTAGCTCGCCTGACCAACGGTTAAACCATCAATTTTGAAAGTTCAGTGAAAAGACTAGTTAAACCACAGTTCAAAATCTGACCTCTGTTTCGTACAACAGACAATTAGACGTGGACTGAGGTCACTGCTGACTGTGATTTAACTAACGATAGTACAACTGACCTAAGAATATTTTCTTTGTCGATCAAAATCTCCAGTATATTTAAAATTAAGTTGTAACTCGCCTGACCAACGGTTAAACCACCAATTTTGGAAGTTCAATGAAAAGACTCGTTAAACCGCAATTCAAAAATTGATCTCTGCTTGTACAATAGACTATTAGACGTGATCTGTGGTCACTGCTGACTGGTTTAACTAAAGTTTTAGCTGGCCTGAGCAACGGTTAAACCACCGATTTTAGAAATTCAGTGAAGGACTGATTAAATCACAATTCGAAAATTAAGCTCTGCTTGTGCAATAGACAATTAGACATAATCTGTGGTCACTGCTGGCTGTGGTTTAACTAGCGATAGTACAACTGGCCCATCCATATTTTCTGTCAAAATTCCAAGCATGTTTAGTATTAAAATGGCTTATGACTGGCCTCATCAACAGTTAAACCACCAATTTTGGAGTTTCAGAAAGAACTGGTTAAACCACAATTCAAGAACTTCCTTTTGCTTATACATTTAAAATTAAACGTGATTTGTGGTCAACACTAACTATGGTTTAACTAACGATTTAACAACTGGACTGTGCTTATTTTCTCCATCAGTCTTAAGTCCAAGTACATTTTAAATTTCAGTGGCTTATGACTCACCTGGTCAACGGTTAAACCACCAGTTTTGGCGGTTCAGTGAAAGGAGTGGTTAAACCACAGTTCAAGAACTAACCTTCGCTTATACAACATACTACTATGGTTGAAATAACAGAAGTACAACTGGTTCACGCATATTTTCTTCATCGCTCAAAGTCCCATTTAAAATTAATATGATTTATAACATGATTAAACTACTAATTTTGGTGGTTTAGTAAAATGATTGGTTAAACCACTGTTTAAGAACTGACCTTTGCTTATACAACACTCAGTTAAACGTAATCTGGAGTCAACAATGACTACGGTTCAACTAACAATTTGACAACTAGACCATGTATATTTTCTTGATCAGTCAAAATTCCAAGTTAATCTCAAATTAAACTCTCTATGACTCGCCTAGCCAACGGCTAAATAATCAGTTTTGGCGGTTCGGTGCAGCTACAACTTTAGACTTATGAAAGGAGGTGTTGTCATGAAGCAGTCAAACATTTTTCACTTAACTTGCCGCAACGTTTCTCCTTCATTTTTTTCCCGCAGTGACGAAGATTTACTGTCTTTCCATTGCATACATTCATCTTTGGCTTCCGGATTCAAGCAATTATACCACGTATCAGCAGCGATTACGGTGCAATACCGAAAATTGTCTATTGCTATTCAGTAGGGCAGGATATTTTCTCAATATTGCATTCGATGTTGCTTATTTAAGACACAAAGGTTTTTCGGCACCCATAAAGCTGGTCAAGCAGAATCCGTCCAATTGAACCAAAAAAAGCAATTTCTGGTGGCCTTCTTGCGCTCATCTTTCCTATATTTTCTTTATCGTCGTACCTCAGCGGACCAAACTTTCCTCAATGTGTAGGAGATTAAGTTCGTGCCATAGATATTTTCTATGTTCGTTCTTTAATTTACTTTGAAACAATGCGTTTCCAGGTCAGAATTTTAATGATTGATCTCTAATCAAAATGCCCGTCTTCCATATTTTTATATACAGGCTGATTCACCTAACTGATTCATTAGAGGTTTATGGAGAACTAAAGCAGACATCAATCTGAAATTTTGGTTGCTGCTATAGGGCAATATGATCTATTTTTCTAAAATATTTTCAATACGCTGTCACTTCCGGTTGAACCGGAAGTGACAGTAACTTTGTTTTTTCAAATGGAACCCTATAAATATTATTGCATTTTTGAGTTTTACGCAAAATTCTGGAGCTATTGCATTTTGAATCGTTTTCCTATCTTCAATTGTTTTAGAGATATTCAATTTTTTCAAAAAATGACATGTTGTAGCATACCATACAGCTAAAATGAATATTTACAGAGATAATACCAAAAATGTGAAAAAAAAGCTAATTCGACACGTGTGTATTGTCACAAGTATGCTTTGGATGGTTTTAAATTTCATATTTGAGACATTTATCCTTATCTGTGTAATTTTGCAAATCTAAAGATAAATTGACTAACCTAACCTAATACGTATAAATTGACAGGTGACTCTTTATTCCATTTTTGGATATTTTTGCGCACAGCACCTACATCACAAAAATAAACAATATGAAATTAAAAAAATATATTGAAAAGTAAGACAAAACTAAAGTAATTGTTCAAAATGTCGCCCGTGTTGTTCACGACACATAATAATTCTTCTTCGGACACCTTCAGTCGTCGACCTTTGAATTTGTTCTTGCAACAATTCTGAAAAGGCTTGGCGCACTTTCTGGTCAAGAGATTCTCTTGAGTTACTTGGTGTTTGGTACACTTTGCTCTTTATGACACCCCAAAGATAGAAGTCCAGAGGTGTTAGGTCAGGTGACCTTGGAGGCCATTCCCATGGTCCACCTCTCCGAATCCATCTGTCATTAAATAATAGGTTCAATTTTTCTGTTATACTTCTAGCACAATGTGCCGGTGCACCATCCAATTGGTACCAACAAGAAAATCTCTCGTTCAGAGGCAGTTCGTCCAAAAAATCGCTTACTGTTGAATTCAGTATGTCTAGGTATTTTTCCGAAGACAAATTCTCGTTGTAAATACAAAATGATAATTTGTTGTTCATTAATAAACAAAAAACATTAAAGCTAAATTTATGTTGATAATTAGTTTCCCGAACTAGATGGGGATTTTGGTTTGACCAAAAGTGATTGTTTCTGGAATTAACTATGCCATCCCTTGAAAATTTTGCTTCGTCTGTCCAAATAATTCTTTCAAGAAAAGAATTATCATCGTTAAGTCTGTCCATTAACTGCGTACAAAACAACTCTCTTCTTTGAAAATCTCCATCTACGAGGGCTTGCACACTTTGAAATTTATAATTATGCATACCGGCTTTCTTGAGTATCCGCTGGGCAGATGTATATGAAATTCCAACTGCAGTTTCTACTCCTCTGATGGACCCTTGTGGCTCTGCATTTAAATACCCCAAAACGTTTATCTGATTTTCTTCATTACCTATCACCGGTTTCTGTCTGTTTCTCTCAACTTTAACTTTGCCGTGATCAATAAATGTCTTCTCTATCTTTCGAAACTTGCGTTTGGTAAGAGGAGTTAAATGAGGATACCTCTCATTAAAAGTTCTCACAGTTCTTTCCAAAATTTTGCTACACTCGCCATATGTATAAAACATATTAAGAATATCTCGATTAGTGTAATTATTGTTATCAGCCATCATGAGACAATTAACTATCTGTCAATTTATACTTATTGATATTATTTGTGACATATGAAATTTAAAACCATCCAAAGCACACTTGTGACAATACACACGTGTCGAATTAGCTTTTTTTTCACATTTTTGGTATTATCTCTGTAAATATTCATTTTAGCTGTATGGTATGCTACAACATGTCAATAGAGAATAATATTCCGCGTCGAATGATGTAAAAATTTTATGGTCATTCCATTTGAAATAAGAAAGTTATTGGCATTTAAAGTTGCAAAAACCGAAACGGAAATACCAAACACCCAGTCTAACATTTTGGAATACTATTAATGGCTCCTGATAGGATACTCCTTTGTTAACGTGTATACCAAGAATTAACTTTTCGACATTACAATTGTTGGTAATACAAGCATTTTAGTTAGTCCCTCCACCTGTCAACATTTTTTGAAAAAATTGAATATCTCTAAAACAATTGAAGATAGGAAAACGATTCAAAATGCAATAGCTCCAGAATTTTGCGTAAAACTCAAAAATGCAATAATATTTATAGGGTTCCATTTGAAAAAACAAAGTTACTGTCACTTCCGGTTCAACCGGAAGTGACAGTGTATTGAAAATATTTTAGAAAATAGATCATATCGCCCTATAGCAGCAACCAAAATTTCAGATTGATGTCTCCTTTAGTTCTCCATAAACCTCTAATGAATCAGTTAAGTGAATCAGCCTGTATACAACAGCTCTGCAGGTTAGTGGCCCAAGGCTTTAATAGCCTTTTTCCACTTTTTTCTGTCCTTTGTCAGCACTCTCCGTTCTGTGATTTGACACTGTCCAAGATCCTCCTTTACTGACTCCATCCATTTTCTTCTTGGTCGACCCCTTTTTCGTCTCGTGCCTGCTTCACTTTCTAGTATAAGTTTCGTTACTCTTTCTTCCGGCAATCTAGCGATGTGTCCCAGCCATCGTAACTTTTGTATTCTCGCAATGATCGTTATGTTTGTCTGTCTGTACAGCTCCATTATTTCTTGATTTGTCCGCCTTCTCCACATTTTACCTTTCTTAACACCACCATATATTTTTCTAAAGATCTTCTTTTCCCAAGCGTCCAGTTTTCTTTCTATATCTTTGTTGAGGATCAATGTCTCGCATGCGTATAGGACTGTTGGGCGAATTACTGTTTTATATGTTCTTACTTTTGCGCCCCTTGATACTTCTTTGGATTTTAATAAACTCGCTAGTGCTCCAGCGCTTCTGCTTCCTTTAGTTATTCTTTTATTTATTTCTTCGCTTTCATAATTTCTACTTGTTAATATCAACCGTTTCAAAGTTATATTCTTTTCCTTCCCTAGATATTATTTTAAAGTCTTGTCCAACGTGATCCACATTGCCCCTCATCTCCATATACTTCGTCTTCTCTTCATTCACTTCCAACCCGAATTCTCTGGCATTCATTTCCAGTCTTCGAAAAACCTCTTTCAGTTCTCCTGACCTTCATGTTAGTAGTACTAGATCGTCAGCATATGCTACACACCGATGTCAGTGGAGGTATACTGTGCCTTTAGTATATATATATTAGTTTCCCTTATCACTTTCTGGAGCACCAAATTAAAGAACATCGGTAATAGTGGATCTCCTTGTCTTAAACCTCTGTTTACTTCAACATTGACTACATTTAGTGTCTTTTACCACAGATTTTGTTAAGTTCACTATTTTTTTTAACTCAATATATTCTAACACTTCATACAGTTTATGTCTCTTGATTGTGTGTCTGTTTAAAGTCTATAAGCAACGTATTTATTGATAAATTAAACTCCTACGAACTTGCAAGATTCTTGCTTGATTGCAAAAATTTGAACAATTACCGACTTATTTGCTCTGAACCCAGCTTGGTAATCTCCTACGATAATTCGGTAATACCCTTCATTCGCTATCTAATTAGTATTGCTAATGTCTTATTCACTGTATCTTATAAAGCTGTTCCCCTATAATTTTGACATTCTGTAATATTACCTTTTTTGTATATAGGGAGCAGAGTAGCTTCAGACCATTGCTTGGGTATTTGTTCGCTCTATCATATTTCTTGTATCAGTTTCGTTATTTCTTCTTGTAGCATTTCTCCACCTTCTTTAAGTAATTCCGCTGGGATGCCATTTTCTCCTGGTGATTTGTTATTTCGTAGCTTAACTATTGTATCAAGGATCTCCTTCCTATTTGGTACTTCATCGTCAGTGATCTAATTCTCCACTCCTTCAGCCTGTCGGTGTGACTCTTGTTCTTGTTCTTCTGAATTAAGTACTGATTCAAAATATCTCGTCCATCTATCCAATTTCTCATCTATTCCTCCCAGTAGCCGGCCTCTTCACCCTTATAATACCTTGGTATATTTTTGTGCAAGTTCTTTCCTTTCTTGACCTCTTGATAGAAATTCTTAGCCTCTTTATTTACAAAATTTTCTTCGATTCTGCCCAGTTTTTGTTCTAGATATACCCTTTTCTTTTTCCTACATATTTTCTTCATTTCTCTTTCCATTCTTTATTTTACTCATTCTGGTTTTGTTGCACCTCTCCACTGCCTCTTTGCACTCTTCATCGAACCACTTTTTTATCGCGGCTATTAAAACTTGTAATGCTATTTCATAAACCTAATTCGCCTGCAACTTGTGATTTCTGTAGACCACACTGGTATTAATACTAGGATAGTCAATATTGTCCATTATAAAGAAGTAGTAGTTATTTATAGTAGAAATAAATTTATAATACCGCGGACAGTAGCAAAACTCACTTAATTCGGATGAGCAGGGGCATTGTCATGCAAATAAAACCAACTACTTTTTTCTCGAAGCTTAGGTCGTACTCTAGAGATGCGCTGCAATAATCTCTTCATCATTTCAACTTAGAATGAACAATTGACTCTTTGCCTCTCAGCACAAATTCTTTATGGATCACAACTTGGTTATCGAATTAGGTAATCAGCATGTTTTCTCAACCCACTTCATGCCTAGCATTTCATCTCAGAATCGTACCTAAACCCCTATAATTAATCACTTAATAATGCAGTTAAAAAAATTGGTATTGTCGCTACAAGTCTGCGCACGACGCACTTCTTCTCTGATTTTGCTCATCTGTAAAACTGTGAGGGACGAACTTAGCATCCAAATCCGCATGTAAAATTTGTCGAATCGTCTCCTTACTGATGTTCAATTCATCTGCCATCATTCGACAGGTCATCCGACGATCTTTAGCAACAATTCCGCGAACTCTTGTGCATTTCGAGAGATCGACGGACGTCTTGCTTATACGTCAATTTCAATATCCTCACGTCCCTTTTTGAAACGTTTAAACCATTCCAACACTTTGGTGCAACTTAAGATGTTATGACCGTACGTAGTTTTCAACATTTATAAGTTCCTGGTAGAGGTTTCCCTAATATAGAATAATGTTTTATATTCACCCGTTGCTCCATGACTATTGACATGAACACGACATACGCGTTCAGCGTCCTGTGCAGCAACTAGCAGCTGTTCAATCTTCGTTTGATCACCCTCTATTGGTAGATCTGAATTATTGTACACTGCTTTACTTTTGGTTTAATTTAATGATTCTGGAAATAAAAATATTTTTAAAGGTTTTGGATTATAAAATGTTGAAAATAGTTATGTACAGGCGGTAGTTATAATTGTTTGCTTCACTTGTATGTACGTTCATCGATATCGACGATGTGCGACGCACTGCAATGAAATATATACTAATACAGACAACAGAGAGTTCATATTTATTTGTAAATTATTCGTTTCGCTTGTTAAATTTATATTAACAAGTCTCGTGCGTTTTAACATTTTTGTGAAACGTACTTTAAATTTACACACCCCTTTGTGCAGATATATAATAATTATATAATTTCTAGTACTGGCTTCTAATTAGACATAAGAAACTGCATTAGTATGACTTCTCTTGACTTCTAAAAATATGTGTAGATACCTCCAATAATTTCAGATGTAATTCAAGGAATATTATATTTTGCGCTTTTATTAGTAATCGGATTATTGTTTGCCGGCTTTTAGTTGCGGTTGTTTTTGTTTCTTGATTTACTGCTGGCTCTGCCACTAGTAAAAATGATTGAGAATCTTGAAAATTAGGAAATAAATCTTCACCGACTCTTCTTGGCTGCGTTAGAAGTGTATATTGCTATTTAGACTTCAGATTACGCCCTTTTATATAACTGAGCTTTTGTAAAAAATAATAGCTAGCGTACCTTTCTTATAAACCTATTTTTGTAACCTTATTACTAATACTGACAGAATCAATCTATCGGACTGTTTTTCATCTTGTACGTAAAAGTTAGTAAAAGATACCGAATAAAAGAAGTTGATTTGAGTTAAATACCATTATCCGAAGTGTCAATAAAAGCAGGAGTATCAATATTTGTTATTGCGTGAATCACATAAAAATATTGCTTATGAGGTTTCAATAATTTCATATTGCTGGCACCTCGTAAATTTCTTAATTTTAGTGAGACTTATATTTTTATGACTTATGTATCTACTCTGAAGTGCGCAATGCTGTAATAAAACGTAGTGTGAGTTATTACGAGCTTCATTTGAAATATTCCCAGAATGAAAAAGAAAATCGATGTACATCCTCTTGAAATTATTTTTCAATATATCCTCTCTTAATAACAATAAACTCCGACCATCGCTAGTCCAGAACCTTTACACCATCGTTCTCATTTCTTAAAACCTGCAAAATATTCCAACTACTTTTTTAACTTCTTTATTAGAGGAACATCTCTTTCCACCAAGAATTTTTTCAACTGTGAGAATGAGGTGGTTGCAACAGCAGATCTTCCTTTCAATTCATGAAGTTTTGTAGTGGAAACCATACCTATATGGGCATGTGCATTGTCTCAATGGAAAATAACTTTTCCTTTGCTAATCCTGAGCTTCTTTCCCTAAAATCGATTTCATGACCTTTCTGATAGACATTTCCTTCTTTGCTGGTGGGGAATCGTGATGTTTACATTATTTATAATGCTGTTTTTTTGGACTATATACTGCTGCTGCCAAGCTTCATCTGTAGTTAGAAATCGACTGACATAATCAGTTCTATTCTTCTTAAACAGTTGTTAAATTAATTGTTAATAAATTGTTAACAAGAGCGACACGCACCATACAGATATCTTTTTCATACTTAATTCTTAAGTTAAAATAAGCAATTCTTGTCTATCTTGGAAGTCCCCAGCATTAGCAATATCAAAAACCTGTAATCCGCTTTCCGCCAAAACCGTAGCAAGACTTTTTGAATGATTCTGGTTGTTTTTGCCTTTTTTTAATGTACACTGCAAGGGTCATCTGCCATGCTTTAGCGAGCAAGTAAATTCAATAATTCACATAGACATCGAAAATGGAAGAGGCTCCATACTATTCTTTATATCGATATGAATCTCCGTTCATGGAAACTCTGTTGGACAGAATATTGAATCTTCTTCTTCTTTCTCTAGGTTATTTAGCAACGTTTCTACTCAAGCCCGTTCTTGTGATGACGATATTCAGCTATCCCACCATGTTTTCGGTGGTCTCCTTAGCGATATGGAATCTTGTGAAGTTGTAAATTCTTTTTCTATTTCTTCCCCGTCTTATAATATCTTCCAGATTACATGTTTCTCTGATTGTATTATTTCTTTTCTTGTCTGTTAAGGTATTTTCCGGTATAGCTTTTAGTATTCGAATCTCATTGGTCCTTAATAAATTCTTTGTTTTCTTTGTGTCTGCTCTTGTTTCAACTGCAAACGTTATGGATTGACCTTACGCAGATATTGTAAATTTTTACTTTGCTATTGACGTTTCTTTCTTTGTTTTGCTAGATTATATCTAACTGTGTCGGAGATGTTGGAAAACCTCTTTGTATAGGTTGAGATTTCTATTCTAAATACTATGCAGAACAGTATTTAATTTATTCCAATTGTAAATAAACACAAATACTTGTATTCAAAACAACTACTTAACAGAATGACTGAATATTTTATCTTCTTCGAGTGCTTTATCTCTTACGAGATGTAGCAATCTTCTCTGCTATCCCTGCGTTGCGCGTTTGCAATGCCGCAGACATAGAGGACCTACAGTTTAACGTGGGCTCCGAACCACGGGAAGTGTAAACACTTCTATTCCAGAGAAGATTTACTAGGCAGAACATTTCACTGATTTACCATTGCTTTGCGAGGGAGAAGGGCCGTTAAAAATGCGTTGTTCCGGTACTGGGAATTGAACCCAGGACCGTCAAGATAGAAGTTTAACGCGCTAACTTCTAGCTCACGGCCGCCTCTTAATATTTTATAGTTGTTATTAATTCATAATTTCAGAACTACCAATGCCATCTATACTACATTTTGAGAAACCTTTGGTTTTTCCATAAGGTATGATTAAATTAAAACAAGAATTTACTGCCCGTTTTATGAACTTATTTCGTTTTCTGACGTTGCTACTACGTTAATATTTAAACCATGTTTCATCGTGAAAATAGAACTTTTTGTAAAACACATTCAAAGAAATATTATGTGATATTAACGTTTCGTTCGATATTAAATTTTCTTGTAGTATACTTGTCATATAAAAAAATATTATGCATATTTGTTATATATCCCGTTTACTTATATTTGATATCGTTTTGAAAACCATATTTGTAACACAGTATCTAAACTGCCAAAGGTGTGAAAAGACGTATTGACTGCAGTCATGATCAAAGCTGAAAAATTCTTTGGTTGTGCTTCAACTATATTTGACATTTTAATATTACACAAAAATGTAGGTATTTGTTTGTAGATACTATTTAAAAAATGCTGTGTGTGCTGTAGTAGTGGCAGAAGTTAAAATGAAAATCTAATATTCCACAAATACACGAGTTCTGAACAATATGGTCTTAAGTTGTTGATTTCGCGAGACATAAATGTATATGGTATGTTCGTCACGTTGCTAATATTCAACTTCCCGCATTGTCAACATTCGCCCAAGAATTATTTTCCGGTGGGAGCTATATTTGGTATACTCGACGTCACAATATTTATGCGGATATGAATTTTGCAAATGTTTATTTGCCAGTTGCAACAATACGTATCTTGCTAAGACATATTTAAATAAATCACAACAGACATTAACATAGAATTGCAAGGTACATTAGAAGCCAGAGCACTCTATCTTGCAAGAAACTATAATAAAATGGCAGGATATTGTCGTGCGTTATGTAAACTGCATAATTGTTACGAGTTTTGGGTAAATTATTTTAACTGTGCCGCCAACTACATGTTACTATTCTTCATATGTGATTCACAGAAAGCTTTTTCTAAATTTTTAGAATCGGATTTTAAATTGATTAAAATGATTGTATATTTTATAATAATTATTTAGAAAATATATTTTCTAATGCGGCTTGTATTTAACTGCAGCATATACAATAGATGAAACAGGTATTCAACATGTGTCAAAAGTAAATACAGAATAATACACGAATGTATAATATAAATACTACTACCCTGCGGATGACAGCAGTTCAGCGGAATTATCAATTATGGAAGGCTATTTCCTTAACGTTCCCACAGAGCCTTAGAAATGCAAAATAGAAATTTTATCCATTAGAAACTGTAAATGTTTATCAATATCCCCGTAAACTTACGCAGCCGTATTATACGATTGGTATTATTTATCTATCACATCATTAGCTATTAATTTGAAACATAATAGGTATTATCTACAAAGCGTATAACAAGTTTAGTCTTTTTTTCTCAATTTCATTTAGTACTTATTATTGTTTGCAGGTTTGTATACAATAAAACTAACGAACTGAAGATTTGAAAATTATACCGGGTGATTCGCAGAAGAATTACGAGCCTGCCATTCCAAGAATCGGTAACCTAAAATACATACCACATGTACTGGGATAACTGAATTTTTATTCACAGTATTAGACTGAAAGATTCATGTTTCAGACTCTTGATAGTTTAGTGACTTAAGTAAATCTCATTCCACTCAAACCAAGCTTGAATAATTTGATACATATTTGAAAAACTTAAACTGAGATATTTATAAATAAGACTGTTATTTTCGTCCATACTTGCTTTATTTAGAAGTCGAGTAAAATACCAAACAGGCATTTCTGATTCATAATACCATCAATGAAAATTTAGATATCATAGTATCTAGTGAAATATATTTTAGGTTGCCTATTTTTGAAATAGGTAGTCGTACTCTCCTGTGTAATTAGGGCACTTTTGTCAGCAATGTTATGTCTTTCAGTTTAAACCAAAATTGATCAATGTTTCGGCTTCTTATAACACAATCATAGCACAAGCTATTAGGGGTTCACTACCATTTTCATTTTTTAAGAAATTTTCGTATTTCTACTAGTTCTGCAAAAATATATTATTATTGATTTTTTTATTACTACGATAAATTACCAATTAAAAATTACCGATCACACAACTTGTACAAAAGATGTTATTATTATTATTCTACTAAATACAAAGATTTAAGTGTTTCATTCCGGTTTCCACATCGTGATCTCCAGAAATATGGAAGGGATAACAAGCTATAACTACTTGATTAATATTTCTTAATTCTGAGGTAAGATTCGGGATTTAGCAATTAAAATTCCACTGTGTATTCTTCGGTTGAAAACCTGTTTTCACTAGTTTTTATTAGTAAGCGCTTTAACATTGAAGGGGTTTAGAAAATCCAGCCTTATCTACAGCAAAGATGTTAATGGGATGTTTAGTAGTTTATTTACAAGCTTATCAGAAAATGGTGTGCTCTCTACAAGTATAAGCCCGCTGATACACAGCCGTTTGTTCCCAACTTAACCATTACAAGTTTATAATCGGCCTTAGTAATTTGCATCAAAAATAAGCTAAAGGTTTTCATGTAATTCTAGTAGATTTGGGTTTCATAATATAGACATGTTTCCTGTCAACAGCGGCTAAACAATGCAGACACTACTTTTATACAATCGAGGTTTTCTCTTGCTTTATGAACTCAAACAAATAGAATAAGAACAATTCCGGTACAACTAATGAAAATAGAATCATATTTTTGAAAATAATGACACACAGGATTTAGGAATGACTGCATGGGACAGTATAGTACAGGATAATCAAGAAACATCTATGGACAAGCAAGTTTCTAGCACACCTTTATCAATTTGCCATCCTCAAAATTGGGAGGAAATTGTTTTAAAGCAATACAATGAACACTTGAGAATAAATTAGTAACCGTAATTAAGAAAAGATTGGCTTTATTCCAGGCAGAAATCAAAGGGGTATTTGAACGTTTAGGGTAGCACAAATTGGTAATCTCAAACCAGGGCGCAGCGTTTAGACGCTGAAAATGACGTTTTCTATAAAGGCAAATTAGGCTGTTAGACATATGGTAGTATCCCGTAACCAGTAAACGTTTGAAGACATTGAGGACATGTACATTAAGCATGACTATTCTCGAAAATTTGTTGCCGTGATGTTAATAGAACTGATTTGAAACAAGTTTATTTAACTTCGGTTTTGTAATTTAATACATTCTACGCAGTATGTTGCGATATAGAGTTTTAAAATGGCAACAGTAATAATTTAAAAATGCGACTACTCAAAGCACGTCCTACTTTGAATGTATATCTCTAGAGCGGAAAGTCTGAAAGAAGTTTTCTTATTATACGCGTCTGCAACCAGCAAATTTGTAGTTTCGTATATTACGTCTAAGAATGCAGGAAGATTCTTAACTAAGTTACTGATTTACCATAGTTCTACATTGTTGCATGCTTACTTTATTATGAGTTTGAAATTTCTCTTATAAGTTATTTTGTTGGCCTGTACACGTACAATTTCGAACTTACAAATTAAGGTACAACTCGGTTAGTTCTCTACCATGTACTCTATAGTCGATGAAATAACCGCATCAAACACAACACATTCCGGTGGTTAAAATACGCTTCAAATTTATACAAAGACTCCTCTTCCCGCCCATTTTCTCAATAGCTCCTATATTATTAGAGTTTGCGAAAGAAGTTCAAATGCACAATTTGTTCAATATAAAACTATGATTTTTAAAAAATTCTCTACGTAGCTGAATACTTAATGTTACAAAAATTGCTGACCACCACACTGGATACAAGTATACACTAGTTCTTCCAAGGACTGCAACGGAGTTTTGAATACTAGCCCCCACCAATAAAAATCCAATGGGTAAACCTGGGGACCGCGTATGCCAAGTCACGTTAGTTGTATGGCCAATCCAACGTCCAAAGGATTCATTTGCCCTGCATTCAATAGTATGTCTTACATCAATTCTTAAAAGTTGACGTACATGTTACCGTTCAAGCGAGGAGGCAACATGTACGATCAAATCAACCGCTGTCCAACAATGGCGGTCCACATATTGACTGAGAACCATTACTGATAGCCTCTGACAAAATTAACATGGAGTCTGGAGATTTTCCTCTGCACACGCATGACTGTTCCATATATTAAATATTCCGTCTTTCGTAAATACCGGTTTGTTAGTAAAAATAATAAACTTTAAAAAGTGAGCCTATTCCACAGAGCTGCGAAGAAGCCAGCGACAAAAGTCAACACGGGGAGCGAAGTCAGTTGGAATCATTGCTTGTACCTTTTGAAGATTGTATAGATGAGGCTGCTGTTCGTCAAGTATCTTCTATGCACTGAAATGATTTGCATTCATGGCATTTGCTGCAGCTCGGTTACTTGAGAATGGTTCGTCTTCGAAACGTAATCTTCCATCTCTTGGCAACTTGGCAACAAAAGACAACTAAATAATTTTTTGTTTCAGAAATGATAACCAGTATATAACATTTTGGAGGTTGTTTGAGTATTGGGTCTGAGTTTTGTTCTTCCAGATTTCACTAAAATACCCATAGACGTATCTGTAATTTTAAAAGTATTTTAGAAAAATTACTTTGTTGTCCTCTGTATCCAAAACGGTGCATTTTCGGCTATGGGTTTGTTAGCGAAGAATGCTAAATATGTTTTCCCCTATACACCTTCAAACGTTGTTACGGAATCACGTTAATAGCCTGTATATATGTATCGATATATACGAGGTGTGTTCAATTGCAACCCATTTTTGCTCTATAAAAAATGTATTCAACAATTTAATTACAAATAATTACTGTCACAGTTAAGGCACCTATCTCATTGTTTTATTTACCAACGTATACCCTTGATTGAAGGAGTCTTCCACAGCTATGTGTACTTCTGCGTCAAATTCTAAATGCCTACCTTTTAACGCCTTTTTCAGCGACCCAAAAATATGGAAATCGCAAGGCGATAGATCCGAGCTATAGGGTGGATGCTCTAAAATCCTCCATTTCCTTCGTTGAAGATTTTCTTTTACCATATTAGCAACATGAGGCTTGTTGCTTGATAAATCTTGTTCAAAGTTTCATTGTACAGATTTGCATTGACATTTACTCCAGGTTCCTTAAACTCCATCAACTAGGGTCCTTCATGGTCGAAAAAAAATGTTAACATCACTTTGTCTGCAGGAGGTTGTGCTTTAAACTTCTTCGGGGGTGGTGAACTTGAATGTTTCCACTGCATCGACGATAACTTACTGGATGGCTCGTAGTAATGGCACCAAGTTTCGTCACCAGCAAATATTGACAGAAGAAAGTCATCACCATTTTGCCTGTAGTCTGTGAGGTGTTACACAGATAAACCCATTCGCAAACATTTTTTTCCATTAGACAAGATGAGGAATCCGAACAAACTTTACTATAACCCATATTACGAACAATACTATGGACAAATCCTACACTCGTACCAACAATTTCTGAAATTTCTCTAATTGAAATTCGACAATTTTCTCTAATAAGGCCTTTCACACATGCCATATTGTTTTCTGTTAATGCAGTACACCGTGCACCTGGTCGCGGCTCATCCATAGTCTCCTCTTTTACATTTTTAAATTTTCGGCACCATTCCTTCACAGTGCGGTACGCAATACATGCATTTCCATACACTGCTTGCATTCGCGTATGAATTTGCAATGACTGCACACCCTCAGCACATAAAAATTGTAGGATCGCACGCTGATCAAACTTGGATGGATTTTCAACAACAAACGCCATTTCAAAATCGAAGTTTTAAAAGTCAGAATCAAGTTCAAACGCCAGAAACTTATTAACGTGTGGCTTACAAACACTACTAACATTAACAAACGTCATTTGAATTATTGCATTTGTTGTCAAGGCTAAGACGATCAAAGATGGGTTTCAGTTGAACAAACCTCGTATATCGATATGGAAACGAAAGTATGCTAGCAGTGGTCTTATAGATTCAGATACAGTTTATTAATTATAATTATTTTACTGAAAAACATATTTAATACAATAATATAATTTAAGTATTTCTAACAATGTATTAAGCTAATTATTCAAAATGACACATTTTCTTATTAATTGGTTTTATTAATCGTCGACTTGCCTTACTTTGTTGAAATTCATATTTATATTTTAATAATAATAATACACTCAAATGCAAAAAATAAATACCTGCTAAAATTGAGTCTATTATTATTATTAAAATATTAATTGGATTTATTTTAATTATTTTTGTATGCTTCATTACAACTCAGTATACTTCTTGATTCATTTTCAATTAAAACATTTGGTTGCAACTAAAGTATCCTGTTTAGTTTGCTTGTTTTATGTGAAAATGGCAACCTTGTTATATTTTTCAACGTAGAACTGTATACCATTTAATAGCTTGCACATAAACCAATAAATATATAGTGCTCTTGTTGTAAATGAATTGTGAGCATTATTCCATCAGAAATGTAGCATATAGGCATGTTTTGGCATTTTCTATACCAACCTTAAGAAAACTGGAAAAAATAAGGAAATTGAAAGACAATTTGCAATTTTAGAACGTGGAGGAGAAATTCCTTAATATATGGATATAAATGTTTAAAGACTTGTATTTTATTAGTGCAAAAATGAAAACTGGCAGTGATTTTAATTGTTATTTCAAAAATATATTGGTTATTGAGTCTAAAATGCTTAAAAAAGTTGCTACGAAGCTGGACAAAATAAAAAAGCCAACTATATATCAATATCACGATACAAAGAAGACACTAGTCATCAATACATACATTTTCATATTGCATGCACTAGAAATATCTATATATGTACTCTTAAAGTGAAAAAATACCTAAAATTATTGATTCCAGAAAGTTGGTATATGCCGCAATCTCCTCACATATAGGTATGATATGCATTGAAAATTCTAGATATGTAAATCACCACGCAAATGCAATGCAAAATAAAACGTAAAATATTTGAAATTACACCATTATACAATAATTTGAAAATGTAAAGATATATAAGGTGTTCTGTGTAAAATAAATAAGTAACGCCCTGTTTAGCCCAAACCGCGCATCCTGCATATTCGAAAATAGGTAAGCTTTATCGTGAACATGTAGTGCTGTTGGTGGTCATGTTACATATACGTAGTTTGTAACATGACCACCAACTACTTAAAATTACCTCTGAAGTTCATATAATTTAACAAAACCGGCTTCATAGAAAGTACTTGCGGTTTCAAAACCAACAGAATTACCAATTTACACGCTTACTGAAACAACAGAATATCTTAAATATAGTTTTGCTGTTAAAAATAATCTTCTATAGACGGCTATTAGTCTGCAAACGCTTTCAAATTATAACAATACTATTCCAAAACAGCTGTTTCTTTTTGACAAATATTTCCACTGACGTTTCTGTGGTTCCGCGTCGACAATCGACGCAAAAATTTAAATGGCAAAGAACTCATTTCAAAGCTCTGTTTACTCCGCTTTTTAAAA
This sequence comes from Limonius californicus, assembly GCA_014611495.1. Lineage (NCBI taxonomy): Eukaryota > Metazoa > Arthropoda > Insecta > Coleoptera > Elateridae > Limonius > Limonius californicus. Next base: position 76,097 of record JABXWE010005145.1, read on the forward strand.
CGTTATGGATTATAGTTAACATAGCAGGTTGAAATATTGTTGTTACATACCAGTTTCACGGTCAATGTTTTTGAAATTCAATTATTTTTTTCAATCATTTTAAGGGATTCAGTTTCAACTTTTTTTACGTTTTATGCATGGTAAATTGTACTTGTTTACATTTCAGTTTAATGAAATTTTAACAACTCTAGTTGATTACAAAATAGAACACAGAATGAAGAGCTTTCAAACTAAATATTACTAGAATCTCGTTGCCATTTAAACATTTCAGCGTAAGTGAATGTTGTAACGTCAGTTACATTTGTTGGAAAAGTAATATTAGTCTGTAATTGAAGCTTTCAAAACGCCCTGTACAGAATATTGCTAAGGGGAGGATCTGGAAATGCATTATGTAGAGGTTTTAAACCTATATGTATCAACATTGAAAAATACAATTTACATAGTTACGTTTCGTTAAACAACTTTTTTAATTTAAGGAAGCATCATTCGTTTTAATTAGGAGTGAATACTATTGAAACAGTAAGACTCACATTATTGAGAAACTAGAATATACCTTTTGAAACAACTATTCGTCATAAAAGCGAAGAAATTGAAGTAGATAATATCTTCCCCAAAGCAAGCACGTCATTAGTAAAGAACAAGACCTATTCAATAACATGCCAACTGGAAATCAAAGATAGAATAATTGAACAAATATCTAATAGAAATAGAAATATATAATCAAGTTAGAATTTGCAGTGAAAATAACCAGTTACTAGCAAACCCGAGAGAGACCTGATATTACTATTTTTAGGAGCAGTTGGATAATTATGGATGCCTTTATTCGGTTTTTAGGCCTTTTCAATAAGATAAGACCAACTAGAAATCTAAGACAAAATAATTGAACAAGTAGTTAATAGAAATAACCGAATTATAGAATATGCAGAGGAAGTATCCAGTTATGGGCAAACCTAAGAGAACTTCTGCTACTTTATTTAACGAGCAGTTGGTTAGTTATGTGATTTCGTTTTGTCTTTTTTTTAAGCTGGTCAAATCGGTATTCAAATTACATACACATTTGTCAGTTAAAATGAAAACATGCGAAATAATCTATTTGTATGCAAATTACATTTATCATAAATCATACGAAATTATTTATGTTCAAAATTAATTTCTGATATTGTAATACAATATATCATCCTACACTTTATTAAGCTGATATTTTTAATTTAAATTGTGGAATGTTAATTATGTAGCAGGAAGAATTTTCTGCGCATATATAATGTAATATTTTTCAGAAAATGCGTGCTTGAACGATGATTTAATATATACGCCCTCGTTAGAGTCCTCATTTAAAAAATTCACTGCTTATACGGTGCATTATTTTTCAGACGTTAACAAATATAGAACTGGTTTTTAAGTAAACAGCAACCATTTATTGACTTCGGCCTAGAAATATTTAAATATAGAAATTAAAAATGCAACGGCACATTTTTATGAAATAAATTGGACTATTTTCTTCGTTCAACCAATAAATACATAACAGTATAACTATTTCAATACAAAATAAAATTGTCACCATTTTAAAAGTAGTATTGCTATATTTAGAAGTTAATCATTTCAAATGTTGTTAATATATTCAAAATTATGACTAGTTTAAAAACGTTACCCCCATATTGTTCGCAAGATAATAATACGTGAAGCGCATATGAAAAACGATATCCACAAATTGACGACGTCAAAGTCTCTGATTGTGGAAATCGTTTTCAATCTATTATCTATATATCATTCCTATTGAGTGATAACTAACTTTTGCCATTTATACTTGGTTTGGTTTGGTTCTCATCGTGCGAGATCTAGGACGCGGTTCTCTTTTCACGGAAGCCTATTGGTTTATTATACATTCCAACTATGAATTTTGTCCATCTGAAGCTGTTCCAACAATCTATATGTATATGTTTATTGAAGGAGATCTAGGACACGGTTTAACGAAAAAAATTTTATTTTTTATAATAATGCCTTTGCTTTAATATACACTTATGCCAACGGTCGGGCACCTTGCGAATACCGACAGAAAAAAAGGTTTTTGGTTGGCAGCGAAGCCAAATTGGCACCGCTTTCATCACCTCGCCATCCGACTTGAATTTCTTGCCTCCCATGTACTCTTTAAGGGGTCCAAAAAGATGAAAGTCGCAGGGCGATAATTCGGGACTATAAAGTGATTGAGGCAGTACTTCCCATAGAAATTTATTCAGCGTTTCTTGGGTTAAGCGGGCAGCATGTGGACGTGCATTATCGTAGAGAAGAATGATGCCTTTACTCAATAGTTCGCGTCTTTTGGTTCTCACAGACTCTCTGACTATTAAAATAAGTTTACTGTAATATTCTGCATTTAAAGTCTTTCGGTCAGCTAAGAAATCTACCAAAATTGGACCGTGAATATTCCAGAATACCGTAGCCATCACTTTGCCTGCTGACGGTACGGTTTTGAATTTCTTTGGCGGCGAAGAATTTGGGTGACGCCATTCCATGCTAGCCTGTTTACTTTCTGGGATGTAATGGCGCACCCAAGATTCGTCTACGGTGATGATTCGTTACAAATAATTGTATCCTTGAATGTGAAACCGTTGAAGTTCTTGTGAAATTTGAACCCGTTTCTGCCTTTGTTTATCAGACAGATCCTTTGGAACCCACCGTGCACTAACTTTGTTAATTTTAAGCTTTTGATGAATGATAACCTGAACGCTGCGAACACTAATCTTCGCTATTTCGGCCAATTCGCGAATTGTCATCCGCCTGACGCCGAACAAGCTCATCAACACGTCGAACATTCAATTTACGGTAGCGGGTTGTGCGAAATGTTCCCCATTTGATACACGTTTGTGGCCTGTGACGAACGATTTATACCAATCAAACACTGAGCTCTTGAAAGGCATTCTTCACCAAATTGTGCATGCAGCCGACGATAAATATTAGCAGTTTTTTCACCTTCAGCACATAAAAACTTGATGATACTTGATGCAATAGAACTGGGTACATCACTTGAAGACATTTTCAACACAACTGTCATTGTTTACGCAACTAAAACACAATCTCTGGTATCTATTGACTACATAAGTGTCTTGATTATTCCAAAGTAAATTCGGATACAGTTCATTATATAAATCAGAAATTTAAAAAGTCCAGGTCAAATCTATACTCCCCTCGTGTATATACACATGTATATATACAGTGTGTCTCACTGTAGACTGCACCACCCCAGTATTTTGTTTATACAGGGAATTTTTCTTTTTAGTATACATAGCCTATGTACACTTTTAAAAGAAACGCGTCAATTTCGCGTATTGTGTAGGCAACCAACTATACAGACAACTCAAGCATGCTGTGACCACAGCAATCAAATTAATTCAATGATAAAAAATAAAATTAATCTTTATTTAGTGTCAAACAATTGTTAGAAAATTTAAAACAGAGGGATGCGTAATAAATTCCCATAAAATAAAAACTGAAAGTAATCACGTTTTAACCGAAGAAATGAAATGAAATAGTTTATGCTACGTTGAATAATAATAATTAAAAAAAGTTTGCGATCGCCGGGAATTGAACTCGGATCAACTGCTTGAAAGGCAGGTATGCTGACCATTACACCATTTTGCCCCGATGTATGTGTTTTGTACAAAAGAAATATAATGTGCACGGACCTTACGGAAACATCATCCTGTCGATTTTTATTTAATAAATAAGTCATCATCTGCGTCCTATATACCTACAAGGTGAAATACTTATTTAATATAAACACTGCATCAACATAACCTTCATACTCAAATAATTCACAACTATAGTGACGTTTGTTGCTGACGCGTTTCTTTTAAAAGTATACATAGGCAATGTATACTAAAAAGATAAATTCCCTGTATATTATCGATTCAAAAAAATTCTTTTCTCTGATTATACCTCTCACTAAACTGTAATTTTAGGGTATGTTACTTTCCCTTCACGGTGAAATGCTAGCCTACTACTATTTAAAATAACCAGCAAAATATTGAAAATTTTATTTTTATAAAAAATTCATGTCCAAGGTGAATTTTTTAGAAAAATAAAATTTTCAATATTTTTTGATTGTAATGACATTTTGGATTTAGCTTATTTGAACGATTCTGAACAACTTTTATTAATAAAATTTTGTTGTAAAAAAATCTCTAATACGACTTCTTCAATTTTGCTGTTTATTTTAAATCGTAGTAGGCTAGCATTTCACCGTGAAGGGAAAGTAATATACCCTAAAATTACAGTTTAGTGAGGGGTATAATCAGAAAAAAGAAATTTTTTGAATCGATAATATATAAACAAGATACTGGGGTGGTGCCGTCTACAGTGAGACACACTGTAT